>JALIZH010014770.1:0-36084 GCA_030522465.1 Rhipicephalus appendiculatus | reverse complement strand
GCATGCCAGTACTTCCGCCATTTATTCCCGAAATAGTGCTAAGTATGCTTTTGGTCAATGAACTTCCACCGAAGCCTGGAAAACCAGGGTATGGTGATCCGGATGGAATACCGTATGTACTAAAAGAAGAGTAAGGACCCGATCCTGGGCCGTATGGTGTGTAAGGTGCTAGCGGACTACCTCCGTAGTATGGCCATGTATTTCCTGGGAATGGTGCACCGGGAAATGTCGACCATGGGCTGCCGTAAGTACTGCCAAATGTGCCACCATAAAAGCTGCTGTATGGGGAACCAAACCGTCCAGAGTAAGGGCTGCGGAAAGAGAATCCATAGGGGTCGCTACCAAAGAGTGAGACCAAACTGCTCCAAATTCCTGGCTGAACTGGGGACGATTGTGAGTCACCCTGGAACAGAAGACGTTCTATGGGAGACGCACCTGATGAAGATGACGTTTCACTTGCGATGAGGGAGGTGAGCAATTTTGTTTGGTTTGGTTTATGAGAAAGTTTACTGCTCGACAAAAGATTCTTTAAAGCGGTAATTCTCGCAATTTTTCGAATAATATCAATCAATGTTGTAGAACCTCTGCGCCCATAAATACCGCTACCAGCAGGCTGAACGGGGATGTTGTTAAGGAGTCTCTGGACGGGCTCTGGAAGTACTGGGAGGCTCGGGGCCTGGTAACCAAGTTTATAGTACAGTACTTCAGGATCGAGTGCTTGGATGTACGGAGGGAACATACCGGTTCGGCGGCCGAGCACCCACTTCCATCTTCGGTCAAGTCCTGTAGTAAATCCAGGCACTTCAACCTCTACGCCGCTTCCTGTGACACCAACTGACGGAACAGCATGAACGGCAGGAATAGCACCAGGATGTAAATTATTTACGCCTGAAGTAATTACCGAATGGATGTTGGGATTTCCAGAATTTATCACAGATGGAGCTGGTACATTGGTTAGGCCGACTAGAGTTCCGTGTGTGGTGGAGGGTAGAGAGACTGTTGGACCCTGCCTTCCATTGGTGAAGGTGGATGTAACAAATGTATTTCGGTTTACTCCTGTACTTGTCAATATACTCGGACCACCAGGTGCTCGCGGAATAGTAGTTCCTGGGCCAAGGGGCTGTAATGTAGGGGTAGGAGCACCAGTTGGATTGGCATTTGAACCTCCAGGATGAGTAACTGACACGACGCTCTTGGTAACCGTTGTTTTGGTAAGCCCTCCGGCACCGTTTACAACAGTGTTGAGTGTTCCTCCTTCCCCACCTTGAACACTGGGGCCTTCTCTTTCGCTTTCTGGTGGTAAAAATGGAGCATTGCCATTGACCCTTGGTGAAGGCCCTGGGGAGAGCGCGAATGGGTCGATGTCGTCAGGAAGATCTTTGGGATTAGGTGGAGCTGCCGGCGTAACAGATTTGACGGTGATCGTCTTGACGCCCTTTACCCCACCGTCACTGGAACGAGTAACTGTTTTTATGCCTTCAGTCTTCACGAGTAGGGGACCACCACTTCCTATGGCTGTTCCAGCGCTGGAAGTCCTCACTAGAAAGAAAATGCGCAAATTGCAGACGGGTTTCACATCACAAAGATATCTTTGGAAAATCTGAGAGCTTTTCACTTGTAAACACAAGTAGCGAGTATCTCTCTACTGCAATATTATTCCAGGAAATTGTGACGTTTTGCCTCGCACATTGCTAACAAACCTATTTTTCATCCAGTGAACCAAACCAACTTTTCGTTATTTATGAAGCATTACGCACGTTGAAAGGATGAATTTGTACTCCATGTCAATTATTGTTTTTTAATGTTTAAAGTTAACGCTCGTTTCTTTCGTAAATGGGCGAAAAGCTTGACATTGTACCTAGACTCTCCGTATGCTGTTTGTATACAAATAGTAGCTGCTTAAGGTTGCAAAAGATATTTTATGATGATAGTTTGGTTGTAAGTAAATTTGAAATTCACCTTCCCCCCTAACAGATGTATACAACAAACAGTATTTTCATGATACAGCCACTTAACCAATTTGAATAAAGGTTTAAGAGTTGATGACAGATGCTGTAAGAGCCAGTGGTCTCCATCGGACGAAGGGCACATGTGATAACATCTCCTGGCTGCTCGTCAAGCGGAAAGGAAACACGCCCCACCGACTTTCGTAGGGGGCTGAGGGAGCGTCAAGGGGAGCGCTTGGGGTGTGTGTTGCTGGATCGCTCGATCAGCCACTGTGAACTTGGGCCATAAGAGTGGAGTCGCGAATGATGGTGGGTGCGCTATCTCAATAGACATCACTTGACTGCTCGTACACGGGGTGGACTCTCACCGTTCACTTTGTGTTGAGACAATAGAAAGTGCAAAAGTGCATCGTATCCAAAAGAGTTAGCTGCTAGCCTTACTTCGTATGGCATTCCAATTTGTTCCTATCACATTCATTGCTTCGACCTCACGGCGAAATTGTTACTTTTTTGTCTGTTATATGTCGACGTAGGATTGCATTTGCTATATGTTTGTGGGACGACGCTGGAGCTGCATTTTATGCGTCCCCTTCGTTTAAATAGTATCATTCATTTATATATTGCTTTGGTATGAATATCTTTTCTATGTATTTCAGAGTTTTTATTTTCTCATTTGCTGTAATGAGCCACGTGTTTTTTTTTTCTTTTGGTATTGTCGCTTTACGCTACCTATTTTGGTCATTTTATTATTTTCTGGGCGAACGGGCCAGTCATACTGTGGAATGCAATCTTTTTTTCCCTTCGCACCAAATTACGTATATACCGTACTGTTATGTACCTGTCACGTGATTGAATAAACTCAAACCCAAATCACCAGCCATTGTTTCTGCAGTGTGCCGAAAAAAGGTCTGTGAGAAACTAAAAAAAGTTCTCTGTGTGCTTTTATTGGAATGATTAGCTGTTGGCTTACCACGTTTTCATCGAGCTATGAAACAGGCGCCTCAATCTGTTTTTATTTTGCATTCATTTCAGGAATTCTAACGCGTTCAACCTACTGAGAGACACTGTACTAGCAGACCATGCATTTCAATATTTGGCAGTGTCCATCGGAAGCCATTGGCGGTGGTGAAATAGCAAATACCACAAAATTTGGAGATATGTACGCTGGTTATGAATGTCTGCAGATGGAACGGAGGCTCACTTATGCCTTACGGAAACTCGCGATTGCCTGGGACGTGCAGTGCTGGTCAAAATTTCGCAGGCCACGCTTCCATACAACTACATGGGATAGTGGCCTGCGATATTGTAACCCCCCCCCCCCCCCCCCCCTGTACGTTCACTTGATTAAGTTGGATAATGCCGGATACTTTTTCATGTGTTCTTCGTAAGTAGACCGGTCCTTTTTTTTAACCGTTCTCACCTCAATACACGTCTTTCCTACTTCAAGAACCTAGATATTAGAAATAGGCTGATATTCTCTGACAGTAAGAGTAACGGACCTGCAAATAGGAATCAGTGACACGCAATAACGTGATGCAGCGGGTGGCATAAAAAACAAGAAAATTTACCGTCTTGGAGATAAAAAATTAACATCCTGTGATCACGTGGTTTTACTGGTGTGCTTTAGGAGCGGGTCATCGAAAAGGGACAATACGCCAGAGAATATCGCGGTTAGTTGCCCAAAGAATGCCTAGGTCATTGAGAGATCAATGACGCGCTCTACGACTTCTTAAATAAGATTTATTGCCTGCGGACGTTATTAGCATATTCGCAAATGTAAAAAGAACTGCATAATGAACGAATAATTGCACTTGAATAGATGAACTCTGGCACGAATGAGCTGATCACGATTTTTAAGCTGGTTTTTCCAGAGCGTAACAAACGAAACGAAAGTTCGGAAAACGAAGAAACATGATCGTCACTCGCACACTGGTGCTATTGCGTTCACTAGTACAACAGGTAAAGATCATTCTGCTCTTACGAACAGGGTTAGCCTGAAATGTTTTTCGGAACACTGGTCTGCATTTAGGACGCAGCGGCAGCACTCGGGGTTGTTTGTATTTGTAAAGCGGTACAGTGGAGGCCGAAGTCCATCTCGTTTAAGCACTCGCCATGGTGTGATAAAAACGGTTGCTCAACTGACGCGAAGGATATGGCACGTAGTGTTGCCTCTGAATGCACACGTACATATCATTATTAGGCTCAGAGGTGTTTTCAATGAGGAACCCTATAAATCATTAACAGCTACATTGTATCGGTGATTACCCACTAACTGTGCAACCGCAACCTCAAAATAAATGTTTCTCACAAGTCTCGAAAAAAATTATCAAGAAATTTTTAACCTTGAAAAATGGCAGCACCAGACACTCAGACACAGGAGTCGTTATTGCGGTGAATTAGTTCGCTCTGTATAAAACTAAACAATCAAGCAAGAGTTGAGGTTCCGTGGAGCCCTAGCAATCATCGACCGCTACGCTGTATTTGTCATTGCCATCGAGCTGTAGAAGAGTGGCATGAAATTCATGGCTTCTTACAGATTGCTAAGGCGTCATAATCAGTTGCGACACATGAAAAGCTGTAGAAATAGTGGCTTATATATCACATTGTTACGGTGTTGACATAACAGCGACTTCAACTGCATGTACGATGAGAAGAGGCGTCTTCATAGATTTTGCTGTAATTCTGGCCGCGCCATGTGCATAAAATATTTCATACTACCGGCAACTTGAGCCACGAAAATTCATTTAGGAATGGAAATCGTCTGTTGCAGCTATCATAATATTTAGCTGCACGAAATGGTGACAAGCTAGAAAAGACTGTTTGTTTTGACGTGCTGTTGAATCTTACGCATTAAATGTCAGCGTGTTCGTGTCAGGAAATCCAAAAACCATTTTTACGGCTTTAAAAGTGGTAACGCATCTGGTGTCTGGGTCGCACTACAATATAATCAATTTGCCAACTTACCTAACAGCACAAGGAGCGGGAGGTACCAAGTGATGGAAGCCATAGCCCGTCTTCGCCTGAGCCCTCTCTTCGCACTGCGCTGTAACGTGAGCGCAGGCCCTTATGGGTGACTCTTTCTCGCACGCGCCATGCACCTTACGGACCATCGTCGTCAATTTTGGGAATGTATTGTCTGTCCTTCACCTTCAAAGAAAACAAAAATTCTGAAATGTCAGTAAGCTGGCGTCAGCACGCCCCCCCTCCTTCCCACCAACGTCCTTGCCTGTGACATACAAAGAACCTTCAGAAAGACGTATCTGTGCTGTGCTTGCCTGGATAAGCAGTCTTGGTCCATTGTGTTGCATTCTTTTGTGTTTCGTGGAATAGGTAACCCGCCCTCTACACGCTACGGTAACTCAGTGTGGTTGCTCTGCATCGTGGAGCTCGTCTTTCTCTATAGACGAGGCTTGAAGAAAGGTCAGCTTAGACGTAATTAATTGTCTGAAAGGAAGCCCCGACACTAAGCTGCAACTGCGTCAGAACGAGCGTCTGGCATACACAGCTACACTATACGATATCATCAGTCTGCATCCCGCACTCGGGCTGTAAAAAAAAAATCAGGAGTCCCTGCTTAGCTGGGCAAATAGGAGCAAACAAAGCTTGTCACGTGCGTGCCTGTCGCAGTTATTATGTTTTGTATTTTTTCATTCCTTTCTTCCTACCCCACTGCGCAATGCTCCCTCGTAACTGTTTGTTCCCCCCATCTGTGCCGAGAATCCACCTCTCTCATTTTCCTGTGGGGCCCTCTGCCTTTTTCAGAGCGCTTTTACAGGAGACGGGACAACCAGCATTGCCAGAAGAAAAGCCTCCAAAGTGAAGATGCGTTTCGCGACGTTTTAGCTAGGGGAAGGGCGCATATGCCGAGGCATAGCGAACGAGGAGGATTAGAACGTCAATCACGTGTTTAGCACCGCAACATTGTTCATGACGCAACAATGACGCTCATGCGTTCATATCCAGGCCAGAACGAAAAATGTCAACGTGAAAACCCAAGTCACTTCGATAACCTTCATAAAAGATAAGATTGCCGTATGAAAAACGGCTCATCGCTGACAAGCCAACGACCGAGATGTATCAATAATAGGAAAATGACGGAGCCCGTGTCTGTCTGTTCGTTTCTTCACTTCGTCCCCGTATTCTTTGCGCCGTGAATGTTTTTTTTTCCTGAAGTATGAACCAACTAGCTCAGCAACAAGCCCTGCAGAAAAATAAGCTTTCGACCGTCGCGCCTTCAAGGGCCTAATTTGTACACTGGCGCTTGTGCACACTCGCGGGTACAAGAGTTTTTTTTCTTCGGTCACACCTAGAAGGAGAATTTGTGTGGAAAAATGAATTTTGCTTCATAATGTACAAAATTTCACATATTAGCATACATAACTTGTGTGAGCTCAGTCACAAGCTGAAGTGCATGCATACGGTGACTAAGAGTGGTCGTCTACGTGGTAGGTACAGCTACATGCAAGGCAAATGCCCTTTCAGTTCGTTACCTTTAAACATTGCCATGAGCCTATCCCCAATCGATTCTTGCTCAATGTTCTTATAACTACGTGCTTTTTGATACTCCATCGTATTGCCTCAGATATCCTAATCTCAACACACCGCCCGTTCCACTGCTGTCCGCGCTTTCCATGTATATTTTTCTTTCCATCCGTCCCTTGGTTAATCTGACCGATCACTTGCTATTAGTTTAACGAATCACGTCACTTTCTCGTCCACCTCTTTGGCTCTAGCGAAAGTTGAACGTGAGCTGCCGAGATTATTTGTTTAACTATCGTGCCACTTACACATGTTTCTTTGTTTCAATGGTCGTTGTTCCACTGATAGCGTTCGTTTTTCAAGTTATTTAACCGTTGGTGTTCGTGTTTCCTGTTGCAGTATCAGAAAGTACTTACAGACGCTGAATGTGGCAAGCGGTAGATTTGCAACTAACTAAATCGAATCAACGAGGAGCCCTTTGGGCGCATCAGACATGGGATATGAAAACAAATTGAAACAAGCCCAAAACGCACGAGTACCAGCACTGGCGAAAATCCAAAACATCTCATAAGGGGACACGCATATTGCAATGGCGGCCATGTTGTTTTTATAAATGTAGGTATTATTTTTACCTATATAAAAATTTAAATGATACCATGACATAAAATTGAAAAACGAACATGGATACCAACTCCTGCAGTTGCGTTGTTCTACTGGGTCTCCTCTGAAACGAATAGAGCGGCAGTTGCGATTTCAATAGTCTCACACAGCTGAGAGGTATTGAACACCGGTACACGCTACAAGAAAAACGGACACTAAAAAGAGTTTAACGTGCCATGCTTAACTGTCAAGCAATTCAGATATATGATGTTTCAAAGAAAAATTTCAAGGGGGGTCACATGCAAGGGGTGTCGCCCCCAGGCTGACCACAACGGGGGGACAGGATCCCCGACCTCCCTATGATTTACACCACTGAGTACCACAGATGTTTTGATGGAGACACCACATACTCGTTTCTAAAATACGATAGAGGCTATGCTTGCTTAATGATTTGTTTCCTGAGGGAACAAATCATGTTTCCGAAATTCCTCGGTAAGAGCTCTGATTAGTGCGCATATTTTCTTTGCAAACGTGTCTTTGAGCTCAGAAGTGCAAGAAATGGTACTATCTGCGCATTTGACAGTCTCTGATGCTCGCCAGCCGTTTATGTTTGGTGAACGATACTACTCGGAAAAACGCTTTACACAACATGGAACAACGTAATAACAGTCTTACTAGTATAGCTTGTAATTCATACATAAGCTGAAGCCATCGCCATCCATGCATTGTGCAGTCATCGTCTTGATAGCCTTGTCATTCCAATGTCATATGGTTATAGCTGTTATGCTACCGGGATTACTCCATCGCTGTTGTGGCGCTGTCATACTTGTTTTGTTATTCGGTCTTCGTCCTTGAATTCCTGCTTCGGGCGTCGTGACACGGCCATCGTCGATCCTGCATCGCTTTTTCGCCATCCCCATTCTATCATAGCAATCCTGTCACCAACCGAAACTGCAGCGTGCCCATTTAATTTTATGTTATGGGCTGGATCCTATGAAGTGATGCCCGCCGCGATACTCGTGTGCTCGTCACTTGCTCGTCTGCTGACTAGAAGGTCGCGGGTTTGATCCCGGCAGCGGAGGTCACGTTTCGATGTAGGCGAAATGCTAGAGGCGCGTGCATTGTGCGATGTTAGTGCACGTTAAAGAACACCAGATCGTCAAACTTTCCGCAGCTCTCCACTACGGCGTCCCTAATAATCATATCGTGGTTTTGGGACATAATACCCCACATATTATTATTACTATGAAGCGACGAAGGTCTACAGAACACTCATATTGCCGCCGTACACTATCTGCGACATCGAGTATTTTATCTGCTACTCTTATCCGGGAAACGACGATGCAGCAGTTATGCCGTCAATTTTGTCGCCCGGTATCGCCAAATCATTCATGCGCTGTCCAGTCCATTTATTGTCCACTTATGACAGGCCCAAATAGCATGGTTATGTGAGAATAAGCCCATGACTGTTTATCACCCATGTTTATGTATCAAATAAAAAAAAACTGAGGAGGGGTGAAACATCTAGGGAAGAGTGTTTCCGCTCC
The DNA here is from genome assembly GCA_030522465.1 of Rhipicephalus appendiculatus. NCBI lineage: Eukaryota > Metazoa > Arthropoda > Arachnida > Ixodida > Ixodidae > Rhipicephalus > Rhipicephalus appendiculatus. The sequence goes on along the minus strand of JALIZH010014770.1, from coordinate 27,512 downwards.
ACTAACGTCGTCGGACAAATGCGTTGGAATACAACGTACCCTAAGGTGGTGCTTTTTCTTCTTCTTCTTCTTCTCTTTCTTCCCTACATGCCCGGTTTCTGTTCCCTAGGGCATCTGGGGATGGGTGTTCCACTAACGTCGTTGGCTATTTGTTGGGATAACTGTTGCCTTCTTCATTTTTAGTGAACAGGTGGTAAGTAGTGCGATGTACGCAATTTTTGTATCGCATACCCGTTTTTATGATAGACCGTGACTACATGACACACAGTGACAATAGGAGACGCCGACAAGCCGAGCCCTAAGGTGCGTCACACCCAATAGCGAAGAATGACAGCTACAATGGGTTATCGACTTTCAACTGTAATTCGCGTTTGGGGTTTTCTGAAGGCGTGAACACACTGACAAGAAGTTACTTCAGAAGATTTTTCGTAGGTAAGCTACTTGGTTGCCAAAATTGTCAGGACGGACCTGGCTTTGTACTGAGCGGGAACAGTCAAACACTGCTCCATTACCTTGCATACCGATTATTCGAAATTTTTTTTATGGGTGCTACAATGCGTAAATACGTCAAGAACCGTATGTGTCACGACGTTAAGAAAAGCTGAAGCCGTGAAGGTTGCCGCATTTGTTTTCTTATTCAGAAAGCCTGCCTTTAAGCACACAAATTCGCGGTATTAAAAGTACACATGCAAATTTTCTTCGACTATAAAGCCTAACAATGAACGCCAGAACGGTCCTTCAATCCAGCGGTCGAGGTCGGGTGGCCGGTCAGGCCTGAAGCCTGTTGCACGGAGGTGTCGAAAACGGCTGCAGTGCAGGCCAGGAAAGGTCCAAAGCAAATGCGTCGCAGTCATACCGCAGATTTGGGAGTCAATAGAGTGGCACGATGCACCATATGGGCTGCGGAAATTTTGCGCCCAGAGATTGGTCACATATGAGGTAAGGGTAACCCCAACACGAAGCCTCCGAAACGTAACCTTCTCTCGGTGCCTTAAACAACCTCTGAAATTCCATTTCATGCCGCTGATTCCAGAAACACGATATTGGTATATCAAGTCAATAGAGGCTTGTGGGGCTGTTACGTTATCGTGAAGCGTAAAACGGGTCCTATAGGTTATTAACTTATCAAGAAAAATTTTAAGTATGTAGAAAGATTGCGCGAGTCACAAAACGATATTTTTCTCGTTTATAACCATGTCCTAAGAGACGTTCAAGAATTCTCAAGCAATCTTCAGGGCCACCGCCTGTCGAGAAATCACTTAGAATCGGTCAAGGCTATTGTAAATTAAACCATTTCTGACGCAGCACAGCATTATTGGGAAAAATAGGTTCACGCTTATTGAGAAATCCCTTGCGTTCAGTAAAACAAGCTTCTATTGTTCGCTGACAGGAGACACTTCAGGATAAAGCGATCACGCTTTAAGCAGTAGATGGTACAACAGAACTTTATTCTTAGACAGCTGCACTTAAGTGAGCATAAAGGATATGTAGTGAAAGAAATATTTCATCATTTGTAGCGAGATATTGACGGTATTGTGCGAGTAGATGTATCTGCTGAACCTTTTGTGTGCTTCCACTTTATTCGCTATCAATAACTCATTGTTTGTTTCTATCCACCTGTGTCACTTAAACTTCAATTGTAGGTATCGTCACGGTCAACGTTTCACGGCCCACTGGGTGAATATCCTACAACAATGCCATTATTCGACGTACTCGCCATGCGTATTCTTTTTTGTGCATGCGCACTTCTTCAGACCTCAATGTCCCTACTAGATTGAACTCAGAGCAGGCGCCCGTTGTCCGTCCGATTTGTCTTTCAAGAGGCTCACGAAAGGCAGTACATTGGGAGTTCATTTCACTTGTCAATCAACGTATTATCAAGAAAATTTTCCCATGTTTTTACGTTTCCAAGCAGGCTTTGCTCCGATCACTAGAAGGCCGTTCGTGTAACATTTAGTCGAAGAAGATTAGTTAATTATCACCATCACTGCCATCACCGCATGTGTACCAGTTCGCGATTTCCAGGCACTCCTGGTTTGAATGCATGAAATTGTTCATGCATCTGCAAAAGAACTCTCTACCTGGACCTCTGCCACTGTGATTTGTGTTGATGCCGCATTGCGCGCCTTTTTTTTGTTACACTAAGTCGCCGAAATGTTTTGTGTGCAGCGGAAACAAAACGTCGAGAATGGCAACGGTTTTCGCTATAGTCAGCCATTTCTTTCAGGTTGGCTAGATTTTGTTTCTTCGAGAAAACTCTTTCGGTAAAACAGGTAATTTTTTTCAAATACCAATTTGAGGGAAGTAACTAAGCTAGCCGATATTTCGCAGACGCCTCGGTTGTCTGCGTCAAAACTAAACGCATGCTTCATGGATGAACGGATGTTACTAACTACCCTTTCATTTCTTAGATTAGAACACGTGTTGTAAAGTACGAAATGACACCAGTGAACTTCAAGGCACACAAACGTTGAGAAATCGTCGGCAGGAATGCCAGTTATAAGAATGCAGCAGTCACAACTGCGTTTAAAATGTACTGCTAGAGCTTGTACGCGTAAGTAAGAAATCTTTTAAGCAATTTAGCTGAATCAAGCGAAAAACCATTTCTCTAGCATATTGAAGTAAATAAAAAGCGGTTATTTTAAGAAAGCTTTCTTAGAAATAAGTTGGGTTGCGCTCATCATCCAGGGCTAAACTGGCTATCCAGGCGCAGTCGAAGGTTGCAGTTGCGTTCACAGGGCTTTGTCGGAGGGTGGCTCCTACTACGCCGAATGCGGTAGCCTGTTTTTCCTCATTACCGCGGCGTTCTCCTCACCTAGACGCAAGGGATGATGTTACGTAATTTTTGTCTGCGAAGGAGTCCCTCCACATCAGGGGGCATTCACCTCGCTATTGCGCGTGGCGTGTGTCAGAGCGTGTAAGTTTGTCTACGTTTTTTTGTCTGCAGTCGGCACCGGTCCCTGAAATGTCATCTGTCCACCTTCGGGTAGGTGGCCTGGTCCCAGTCTTTGAGCTTCGAGGATGCCAGCTCGGCTGAGTGGTCTGTCGTTGTTAGGAGGGATCGCTGATTGACTAGTCTTTCGGCACGTCCATCGCTCGGTGTGCAGTGGCGCGAGCGAGACGGTCGGTGCGTTCGTTCCCGATATACCAGCACGTGCAGTGCAGTGGCCAAAAAGACCCTGGTTCGCTGCGACATGTGTGCCCAGGATTTGCGTAACAGTACTATCGGCATCAAACAAAACGTGAACAGCGGCAACAATTTGCAAAAGTACAGTCCATTCCGTCCAGTCATCACCATTGACAGGCGCGCCCATTCGTCTTGGCAGCGCTGCGCGGTCCTACCATAGTGCGATATTATCGCTCCTGTTCTCGTTCCAATATTTAAAAGGAAGAAAAGAAGAATAAAAGTAAATAAAATTCAAATGACCACCAGCGCTCTGCACGCCCACGCCGGCCACTATTATCGCCATGTCAGGACTAGAACAGACGCGAAATTATTGCACCATAGTGGAATAGCGCAGTGCAGGCAAAACCGATGTGTGCGCCTGGCAGTAGTGATGACTGGACCGTGCGCATTACAGCGTTGATAATGCTTACCGCTGTTCGCGTTTCATTTGACGCCGGTAGTACGCGGTAGTGCGACGTGTATGTGATATCGGCATGCTACCTGTGAGTCCGTGAGGACGGCGGAACATCCAGCTAGTTTGTCTGCATTGTTGACGGCCAGGGCGACTGCAGCATCAGCCGCTGAATCTGCGGTAGAGGTGCGTATGGTCACTACCAGCGTCACCTTTCGCATATTGGTATACGTGCGGGGCCTACCTGGAGTGGTGCCTGACGGACATGTCTGTGCACCTTGAAGTGATGCGCCAGCTGTGGAACTTGCATGCATTCAGTAACGTCTACCTGGAAAGGCTCTAAATTTGTCCCAAAGTGGAGTACTTGCTTTGCAGGGACCACAGTTCGTAGATTGCAGCATTTGCTGCGATTTATCTCCTAATAGGCCTTCTTGTGATATAGTCGTTGGGGTGACTGAAACGCCGGAATTTAGTAGTTTGGTCCCTTTAACTGGCCACCAATATTTGTTTCACACATGTGTCATCCTTCACGTTCATCGGCTGTGCTTTAGGCTATAAAATACTTTCGGCAGATGTACGGACATCCGTAATACAAAAACAGCTTATTTTTACTCCCATTTCTAGTAGCTTCGCATGCGTTGGAACCGTTTCGCGCACTGCTCGCGCTAGCTACGCCGCAGCATCAGAACAGTACGCAACGCGGATGTTGCTCTCCTGGTGAAAATGACATTGCCTCATTTTGCCTTCCACCAGAAATATTTCGTTGGAATATTCATGGGAATTAAAATTAGATTGATGCCACTGTTCTAAATGATAGGAACGCATATCGACACAATGTATATTTGTGTATGCAATTCATAACAGAATAGGCTGCATCACGATAGGATATTGTTTGTATCACGTTTTTTTTACCTAACTGAAGAATTCGAGACTTAAATACTTCATATGACTTTGTTTAGAAGTGTAGACATATGCATTTTTTGTAACATTATTTCTGCAAAGTAGAATAGGCCATTGCCTCAAGGGGTTGAAAAGCTGCACCTCATCCCTACCCATTCATTATCTATAGCTCCCGCATAGAGACGCTGTTATTATTGCAAATGAGGCAACCAACTCGCTTTATGCTATCAGCGTAATTATAAGTAAATGCATGCGAAATTCCTAAATGGACCATAGCTTATCCTTGTAGCCCATTTGTGTCTATCTTGAAATCTCCGTTTTTATGGTCACATGAGTGGTCTCAGCCTACCTAGGCAGATCGTTGCTTCACAGCTGTTGTGAACGGACTCGCCGACAGTGCACTGCTGTCTTTGTCTGTAACTCGTCAAAAATGCGACAAGCGGGAAAAGCAGCAGCAATAACAACAACTACAAAAATATGACGGCCATTCTTTCTTTATGGATGCGCAGCATAACCTTCAAGATGATGCACGTGATAATTTATTTATTTATTTTATTATGGCTTTACCTGAAATGCCTTTTTACGGGGTATTACATTAGACGTAGGCATATATAGTTGGCGTTTTTTTATTTCCGTAAATGAATTGATTGATGTATGGCTGGAGTGGGCCATGGCGTCGGCGGAAATATAATTCCGGTTGCGCGCTCTTCGAAAAAACAGCTAACATGAGCATTAGAAGTGAGCTGCTACGGATAAGTGGCCGTATAACAATTGTAGCTAACTTTAGGTGACGACCAGGCATGATGACAGCGTCATGAAGCCGATAGTCTAGTAGAGTGTATATTGTTAGGCTAGTTGATACGTAGCAGTAGCTGAACTGATTGAATGGCGCCAATGCTAAGACAAGGACGAAGAATGGAAGACGTGTACAAGAGTGAAATCACAACTGCGCGTCTGCGCTTGTCCACGTGTTGTCTTTTTGGTCCTTGTCACACATTTGCACCGATCAATTCAACTTCACCGGTAGTGAATAAAGCTCGCATCACTTTCCTGCATAGTTTTCCAGACTTTACAGAGGCTGGATTGGTATCCCTAGTGAAAAAATTCATATGTACGGAAGATACGGATCCGTACATACGGAATTATGGTGTTACGGATCCACATGGTACGGATCCGCATGATACGGATCCGCATAATCCATATATATGGATTATACGGATCCGTATCTTCCGTATATACGGCTTCCATTTATGCAGAAATATGGTATAATGGATGCCATAATACCATAGTGCTTTTGATTTAGCGGGTCCATACAATGCAGACAAGGTCTTCCATTAAGTCAGAACTTGGAGGACAGCTTAATCGAGAGATCAAAGTAAACTGAATAATATTTATTCTGCACACGTACGCGCAGAATAAGCCTAAACGATGTGCACTGTCAGATGACAATACCCTCGCATGCACCACGCAGAATAACCACAAACAATACGCACTGTCAGACAAGACGACACCCTGGCACACACCACCACACACACACACTTGTTCACGTCTGCCACCACTGGTTATGCTCCATGTGTCGAGAATGTAGAAACAGTGGCAGTTCTCACACGCAGAGTAAGCATAAACAATGCGCACTGTCAGTCGACACGACACCCGGGCACACACAAATCAGAATAAGCATAAACAATGCACACTGTCAGATGACACGACACCCTGGCACACGCCACCACACATGCACTTGTTCACACCTGCCGTCATTGACCATGCCAGATATGACGACAATGTAGAAACAACAGCAGATCTCACGCGGCACTGCAAACGGAATGGCACTTATCTGCCGCCCTTATCTACAATGAAGGCCTGGCATTCACACTGGCAATAAAACTGAACCTTTATTCTGCACGCTACCTACGTATGCAGAATAAGTACAAACAATGTGCACTGTATGCGAGACGACACGACACCACTGTACTGGCACGCACCACCACACACGCACTTCTTCACGTCTCCTATCACTGACCATCCTCAATATTATGAGGATGTAGAAACAACAGAATCTCTCACACAGGTCCTGCCGTTGCGAGGTAATCGCATTGACCCGCCATCCTTAACTGCAATGAAGGCATGGCATTCTCACTGGCGGGTAAACCTTTGAAGCTTGAATGCCAAGCAAGCGGGAAACGTGGTGGAGCAAGCAAAGTCTATGGTGACACAAAAATAGGTGGTTCTCCGATGTAACTAGAGTTGTGGCAGGTCGCATCATGCACCTTCGATTTCCCAAGGTGTTACGAGATCCTGCAGATTATAAACCTTTCCTGCAGGCACACACACACACACACACACACACAAACACACACACACACACACACACACACACACATACACACACACACACACGCACACGCACACACACACACACACAAACACACACACACACACCAGTCACCATTTGGTTGCAATGTAGGCAACAACTAGCCGACGGGCGCCTATTCACTGCCGCACAACCACAGGACATCCAACGCCTAGCTGGTTGCGAAGGGCAGGGCAGCCGCTTCAGCACTGGCGTTCCGGGTATCCGGCCAGGATGGCTACAAACGCTTACGGGTATATCAGTAAAGAATCGCAGCAGCAAGGAAACGTCGCAAGCGCAATTGCTTAGACGCGGCAGCGTGCGATACACTGGCAGGAGCGCCTCAAGCCACGAAAGACTAGCCCAACGTAGGTGGCGGCGCGCCGCGGTGGAATGTAGCGTAATACCATGGTGGGTGAGAGGGAAAGACGACGGTTTCCGAGGGAGCGTTTGACGGGCAGGCTATACTCCTCTATACCTAAGAGGGAGGGAGGCCCCTCACTCTTATGTGACAAGAGGGAAAGGGGGGCGCCCCCCCCCCCCCCGTGCGCTCGCCTGTGGTCATGGGTTCAGGTAGAACACCATGCTTTCCGTATACTACTTATTGCCACGTGGATCTTTCCGCATAGCACATACGGATTCCGTTTGTTCTTTCCGTATCCCATGCAGTTTCTGTATGTTCCGTATCATACTTTCCGTATAATCCGCATCGCCGTATGAGTCTATTCGTATAACAGATACGGCATGCGCATGTTCCTTAAGGCTACATCCGTACGCCCATACGGAATTCCTTATGTACCATATGATACTTCCATATGTTCCTTACAATTTCCGTAAGCATCCATATATGTCCGTACAAAATCCATATATTTTATACGGAAAATATGCGGAATCAGTATGTTTTCCGTATGACGGCATGCGGATTTTTTCAGTAGGGATGGGGTCACAAAATGAGCATAAGTATCCTTAAGAATGTTGGACAAGTGTGAAGTATTCTACTTGTTTTACAGGAGGATGACTGAGGCATAGATTACGACGCATATCGCACAGTAATCGATTGCCTTCGTTGCTAACTTTGAAAATGTGAATGGAACACCAAAATTTTAATTTAATTGCATATTGCTCTATTTCTAGTAAGGGAACGGACATTCTTTTGAGCTGGCGATTGAGTACTTAGTAGAAAAGAATAATTGGCGATGATTAAAATAAATGGGGCCGCTTTGTTGCCCAGTGTTGTTCAATACATTTCCAATGGCTTTCAAGGAACTCACGTCATTTTGTGGCGAAATGATAGCATCATAACTTAAACGTTCCTCAGCAATACACGAATTTTAATAAAGCTGCTTGCGGTTGACTCCTTAATGTATACAAATCAAACTAGCCTTCCCGGAGCTTTCCACTGTGCAAAGCCCAAGATTGGTTACCTTTCGAGACGTGTCATTTAGCCTAAGCTAACGGTGTATGGCTGGTCACAGAATTGCATAAGAGAGCTCAGGGTTAGATCGGAGAGCTTCAGGAAGAGCCAGACGGGCCGTGGGAAGCCCTGTGACATGTCGCATGGAAGTCTATCAAGACGGGATCGACCGGTATGTGCGGTTCAAGGGGCGATCATAAGCCAGGAATACAAAAAGATAGTTGAATTTTACATGATGTCCTCTTTTTTGAAACAGTGTTGCGTATTGCAGAAAAAGGTTGTGTTATGCTACAAGCTTCAAAGCATAGGTGTAGAGTATATGCTTCATCATTAAAAAAAATCACGCCATATCCACGAAGTGAATGATGATGAGTGGGCGAAGCTCTGGAGGTAATCTGGTAAACCCTGAATCCTCCGTACAGTTTGCCCACTCGATCATCATACAAAGACCTGACACAGAAACGCGGGGGTCTTGTGTGATTATATATACAGCATATGCGCAATGTTTTTATTATTTACGTATTGATGAAGTATATACACAATGTTTTATTATTTACATATGGGATAGATGATGATTTTGTTCAAGAGCACGGACCACAAGGATGAGGTTCCCCTGCTTTTGTTTTAGTCACATATATGACGTTAAGCTCAGGGGAACGTTTCCCCTTGAGTATAGCGGCCTTGTGGTTGGTAAAGTACAAAGCCAAGGGATCGTGAATTGCATGTAGTCTTAAGTCCGAGAAGGCGATGTCTATACAAGTTCCCCTGATGGTGGTGGGACGTTTGCCACCGCTTCCCGCGTCCTCAACTCCGGGTGTGCAGCTTCTTGTCGGCGTTGCCGTTTTGCCTATCGCGGGCGAGAGCGCATTCAGGATCGTTTTCATCCATGGTAGAAACAGAATGTGTGGTCTGGAACGCGCTTATTCTGCATCGTCATCACTGTCATCGTCATCGTATGGCTACAACGGCGGGATGGCGGACAAGCGTCGACCCTAGGGCGCTTCGCCCCTAAAAAGAGACTTAGTTTAGTTTGGTTTATTTTATTTCCAACAAATATGCTTACGTACATTTTTGAGGCATATGGGAGTAAAAGCCACCAGAAACAGCTTGACAGCTTCGTATACCTTCGCTACATGGCAGTGTAGAACAGAAAGTACAGAGTAATTCATCATAAAACACGTAATTACAGTCTATTTAGGACAAGCAATGATAAGCAGTACATTGTCGTGACAAAGTTATAATACAATAGCAATATGAGGCACTTATATTTGGTACATTTGTAGCTGTTAAAAACTGCTTTCTTTCAAGCAGTATTACATTGCATCATGTATGGATGACTGGATGTGAAACTTTATTGAAAATTCCCGAGGTGCGCGACTCAACCCGCAGCGGGCCGCTCCCACGTTGGGACTAGCAGGCCAGGCCCGACCGCCACATCGTGGGCCCTTTGCATTGCCTATAACGTTTGCTGTCGGGCTAGTTGGTGCATAGCTGAACTTGAACTGATGGCGCAAATGTTAGACAGGGACGAAGAAGACACGTAAGACACGGACAAGTTCTAACATTTGCGCCATCAGTTCAAGTTCAGCATTGCCTATAGTTGAGCCCCGGCATCGGAGTTATAAAGAAATAGTATCCGTACGTTTTTAATCGAAAAAAGGTGAGTGCTTTTATGTTGTTGCTTGATTTTGAACTCATTTAAGGGGTTGTACGGTAGCGTATAACTAAGTGTTTGAAATCTATGGCTTGAGCGCGGGTGCAGAACACACCAGCGTTCATGGCATAGTGTTGGGTAGATCGCGGGATCTTCATGTACTTTTGCGATGTCTCTGAGCAACATATTTTTTGTTTAACTTGAATTAGATAGGACTTATAAGCATCAGCTTAGCAGACGGTACTCGCAGTTTACTGCACTTAATACGCTTGCGCATCGTCGGCAGAGCTCGTTACCTTTCGACAATATAAGACGCTTCCATATGCCAAGCTCAGTGCTCCCACGATACTGTTAAAACGTTGCAAGAATGTACGTTCATTATGGCTCTCCTGGCGGCTGTCTGAGAAGTTAGATGTTAAATTTTTCATGTAATGGTAGCGCTTCCCCACATTAAGTGACAGTCGATATTATGCGATCTGAAGAGCGAATCCATTCGCATGTCTATTTTAGTTGGTAGTGTGTGCTAAAATTTTCTTGATAGTCCTAAAACGTGAGCTAACTTGTTATCTTATCGACTTGACAGTACTCACAACTGCTATAGTCTTTTCGTCAAGGCTGAGGTGGATCGTGGAGTGCATATCTTTCGGCCTGTATATATTGGCTTTAGATTTAACTGTATTAGCTGTCAAATTGTTTCTTGTAGACCGCGCGTGAATTTTTTTTGAGTATGTAATTTCTCTTACGTATGAAATAATCGGCGCTCATTTCTAAGAGGAATATACATGTGACATCAACGAAAATCATGTAATCAACCTGGTTATCTCCCAACAAACCATCAACCTCCCCAAAATGTCCCAAAAAAGTTTTCGTGGGACATATACTACTTCCCAGAAAAAACCCCACAGCGCCAAAAAACGTCCCGAGTACGCTTTAGCAACCAGCAATTTCCAACTTTGGTGTCATCCCAGAGACCTCAAAATAAGGGTTTCTCATTGATATCTCGGCTTCTATTCATAATGACTAAGCGGTTTTTTGTGTGTGGCATCTAGACATCTAAATGCACATGCCAGCCAAATTTCATGCACCTAAATCCAGTGGTGTAGCCATGGGCATAGGCGGGAGTGGCACACCGGTGAATACAATGCACCGTGGCACTCCTGCATTTGGCTACACCACTGGATTTAAGTACACAAAATTTGGTTTGCAGATGCACTTATACATGTAAATGCTGCGCACAAAAAATGCGCTTTGTTGTAGTAATGCGTGTTTGTGACATTTGTGCTAAGTAAACTAGGTTTACTTTTAAAACTGATTACACCCATTGCAAAAATATACATTTTAATAAATGTCCAGTGCCTTGAGGATTGGCATAAATAACTATGTAAATACAGAAATGATTCATTTTCAGCTGATCTTGTGCAATCTAGCCCAAATAGAAGAATCTTCATTGCAAGGTTTTCTCATCTTGCTCTGTTTTTAAATATCTGAAAGAAAGCAGAACCACAGAACACAATCTTGAGACACCTTCAGCATTGTTAACACTGTGTGTACCCTACCGCGTGCGCCCTGTACTCGAAACTCATGTGCCGCCTGCCACATATACAAAACGAATATACAAGAGAATGAGTACAGCTTACGTAAAGTAATTGCAGCCTAAGCACATTTTTTTTAAACAGTGTTCTAAAACTTGACATCAAATGTCACTTCCTTTTAATTGTGTACCACAGCCTAACCTCAATAGAGAGACAAAACAAAAACAAAAAAACACGATTGTCGTAGCAAATGCAGCGACTGTGAAGAAATTTTCTTGCCTCTTTCTTCTTCGTTTATTTGAGTGCGCTGCTTGATTAGCACGGTATGATGGTAGTTCTTACTAATTATTAAGACGCACAACAATGCGAGACTAGAACCTAAGTTATGAATGTTGACTCTTAAGCAGTTTGCATTATTTTTGTGTCATATTTCACAAAATCAATATGGGTCATTGCTGTTGTTGCAAAGTGGGTTTGTTGGTATCATACACAATGTCATCACATAGCGCATATTTCGCAGAAGCATACATGGAGAGTCAGCTTCTGAAAATGGGTTAATTTCCGACCACGGTGGTAATCTGGGCACGTTGGTAGTCCGTTTCTTTGAACGATAAAAGCACCCTTGAGACGATCACACAACGAAGGAACGCACGCGTACACATATACAGCGCTTCTTTCCACAGTTTATTTTGTGATCCCATCATTACTTATATAGCTAAAGATGAGCACGTCTGTTGCGCAGAAGTAACAGAACATTACTACGCAACATGACGGATACCGAGAAAATCAAATTCTTTTGTGTCAGCGCGAAAGACGGCATGCTAGTGCGCTTGTCACCCATATTTTCCAGCTCCCCCGCTTCTATAATCCCGCGTGTAAGCTGATTCCTATTTCTTCCCACAATTCTGCACGTGTTGAACAAAGGAAGCGCAACCGCACTTTTTACAATGCATTTCTAGGAAACCATCTGCCACGTTTCCAGCATTGTAATGGTCTTCACGCAGCAGGTCATTCAGGCTGCGACCGATTTGTCCACCGTGGCTGCGACTAGCTGCGACCACAAGATAGCGGCAGACAACACACTCGCTGACTGAGTGATCGGCTGCGTGAACACCATTACAATACTAGAAACGTGGCAGGTGGATTCCTAGCAATGCATTGTAAGAAGTTCTTTGTTCAACACGTGCATAATTGTGGGGAGAATTAGGAATCAACTTACACGCGAGATTATATGAGCAATGGAGATTGAAAAGCCGCCTATCGCGCTGACAGAAAATGAATGTGATTTTCGTGGTGTTCCTGATGTTGCCTATTGATATTTTCTTACTCTGCGCAGCAGATGTGCTAAATAAGTGGTGTAAGGATCACCATAAGCGGAGGCAGGGTTCCCCTTCAGGGGTGGGGGGGGGGGGGGGGGCGAAGGTTTGTTGCAGCGCCCCTCTCCCTATTAAGGCAATGTATGGGGCAGACTTTACGCCCCCCCCCCCCCCCTCTTAGGTGACTCAAGGGGTAAGCCTCTCCTGCCCACCCCCCGTGCGCACGCCCATGGGGATCACAAAACAAACTGTTGAAAGTAGCGCCATGTGTCTGCGTGTGTGTTCCTTCGTTGTGTGATCGTATCCAGTGAACTTTTACCGCTCATAAAAATTGTTTTTCGAGTTAAGCAGCCCATATATACCTTTCTCTAAGCGCTGAACAAGTATAATAAATTTATTACATGAATAGTAAACATTCGGTGCAAATGCCCTGGTTTGTCGGCTGAATTGCCTTAATTTAATGGGCCCATAATCCACTACGAGTTCAAAGCAGAGAGTGCATTTTTTTTTCTCGCCTTCATTACACTTCGTACAGGCGCTATGTCTTCCTCGCGAGTTATTTCCGTATATAACACGTGGACAATATCAGCACTAAACCTTGAGCCTATCAGTTATTTTGTGCTGTTAGACTACATGCTGCTTTTTCCTCTTGAGCAGCCAAGAACACACAAAACGAAGTGAAATCAGTTGATCGCACACGCTAGCGACGCAAGGCAAGGCATAACGGGCGTGCGACTACATGGCAAAGCGAAGTAGGAGAATTCACTACCCTCATATATGGAACAATCCAGAGGTTATTTCTTCGTGGCGTCATGCACGTGAACAGCCTTAGGACATCATGAATTGTGCATAAAAGACGGAAAAGACGGAATAATTCCTGTATCTTTAGTCAGAGCATGAAGTCGGCATTATCGCTTATACTCGCACATACGTGTAAGCAGAAACCAAGATATGAAGGCTATCATTATATTTCTTCTAGTTTACATTTCGGGTATATAATAATATTTTTAAAGCTTTCTCGCATGCAAAAAATACACTAGATGCGAGAAGAATCTTATTAGCACGCGTGGAAAACATGTACTGTTTCGGAGCAAAGCTCAAGGCAAGGCAAAATTTTTCCATTGCTACGGTCTAAAACAAGCGAATTATGTCACGAATAATCTCAAACGGGTTCTTAGGTTTTCGTCGCGCCCGCGTTTTCTTCCGACTCTCCTAGTGGAAAGGAAACAAAGACAGCAGCCGTGAACTCAGAACTTTGCGCTCGCACGCACTATTGAACTTACACCACTTTCACGCACAACACAAATATCCGATTGCAACTTCGTCGCATCGAGATAGTCGTACATACCTTCTGTAGCGATGCAAATCCACAAAAATCCTGTAGTTTTGACAATGACATGCGCAATACCACACGAATCCACAGAGCACGCAATGGAGCACAGAAACCCAATGAAAAACCGCGGCTGCACAAAGACGGCAGACAAGAACACCGAGCGCGTCACAAAGCGCGCATGCGCGAAGCCAACAGCAAGTGCGCATGTGCGGCTTTTCTTTTCAGTTTTTTTTTTTTTTTTTTTTTTTTTTTTTTTTTTACACAAGTGTTTAGCTCCCTCAAGGGCATTTCGGGGATCAGTGCGGGCTGTTTTGTTTTGATGGCGTTTTTTATGAAAATCGTTCGTCCGGCAATGACTTTCTGGGGCTCTTTTTGGTGCCCAGTAACTTTTTAGTTGTTTGTTTATATCCAGAAAACACGTTTTGCCAATTTTTAAGAAACATAAATTTGGGAGGTCCACATTCGGGTCATATCGGGAGATCCAAGGGAGATGGTGTGGTTTGTTGGGCTATTTCCAGCAAGGAGTTTATGTAGATGATAATCAAAAGGGACTCCGGTATATTTCCCTGCAGACCCTTATATCTAATTGGTTTTCATGGAATGTTTCCTAGGGGAGCCAGCTGGGAGCGATCAGTCAACTAGCTGGAAAGTAAATTAAGCAGTTTGTCTCTTACACCGTACAATAACAGTTTGTTAATTAGCGTTATGTAATGTATCCAGCCGAATGTTTTCGAGAAATCTAAAAATACACTAGGGGTAAGAGCCTTGCGTTCAATGTTTTGTGATACGAGTTAATTTTTTTTAAAGAAGTGCTATTACTTTTTATAACCTCTCTCTACAGCCAGATTGCTTAATTGTTACATTATATTTTTCGAAGATATCATGAGAGCGAAGAAATAGCACATCCTGCAGCTCGTTGGAGAAGATCGGCAAGATCGACGCGCCTGTCACTGCTGAGCACCTTTTAGGACCACTTTTATAACTATGACTGGCTTTTTTCATCGCTAGAGCAGAAACTGAAGAGCTAAGTGACAAATTAAGTCTGTCAGTTAAGATAGCGGAGATGAGATCAGGTACATAAATAATCCGTTGTTGTTTTAGGCCCAACGCATCTTCGCTCCTGCTCTTTTATTCCGATAGCAATTTTATGGACCCTCTCGGCTGCTTTTTGCCGTCGGCGTCGACGTTGGTATCGCCGTTGCCGTCATGCCCCGTATATATATATATATATATATATATATATATATATATATATATAAAAGCAACGAAGAAAAACAATTTAGGAAAGAAAATCACGGCATATCCACGAAGTGAATGATGATGACGGAGCTTGCTCCAGAGCTTAATTCCGGTAAACCGTGAATCCTCTGTCATCTGCTCAATCATCATCATATAAAGAAGTGACTCTTAGCTCGGGGTCCACTTGTCTTTGCGCCCGCTTCAATGCGGCCCCGCGGGCCCGTGCCGCCTCCGGGTCCGCTTGTCGACGAGCCCGTTTAGCTTCGGTATCGCGAGCCCTCGCTGCTGCCGACGCCTCGGTGCTGGTAGTGGCTTGTGCTCGCTGTCGGCCTGGCGTCTCTCTTCGACCTCGCGAGCCCGCGCTGCTGCTGCATTGCGAACCCTCCGCGCTGCTGCCTTGGCTTCTTCGGTGTTCATGATGAGTAACGGTAGTGAAGTGCACGGAGTGAACTCCTGGCGAAGAGAAAGGAAGCGCGCCAAGAGCGAGCGCCGCCGGTGGGCGCCATTCAAATCACCCGAGAGCACAGCTGGGCCTCTTGCGGAAGCAATGGGAACTAGCGTACTCGTCGGGAGGGACGAGAGGCTACCCCCCAGAAAAAGTTCTAATATTTTCCGACGTGCGGAATCGAACGGGCGACCTCTCGCTCCGCAGGGCGCGGCGATAAGCGCTAGGCCACAGCATACTAACGGCGGGCTATTTATATACATCATTCACCGCTGGCGGTACGCCGATCTCGGGGGAGTATCAGCGTGTTCTCTGCCTTACCAGTAAACCAGCGAGATGGCGCAAAGTGCGCGCTCGGCGCCCCACTCGTTGCGATGCGTTGGCTGCCAACTTACACTTTGGCCGGCAGAGCGTAGTCGCCTTTGCCCGGGCGCGCGTGCGCTTATCTTGGGGTGGGGGGATGGGGACAGTTTTACGTCGTGTTCGTTCACCGGAAAGATTGCGTTTAGGTTACAGAGAGCACAAAGGTCACTTTGCTCGCTGCAGAGGCCCCGTTTCCGAAAGAAGAGCGCTCTTCAAACACAGTGAAATAAGAACTGTGACACTTGTTAGTTCGCACTCGTCCTATGTATACCTGTGCGTATGTTTCGTGCGTCCTTTGCGCTTGAGCAGTGCACTCCAAGTTTCGATCTGCTTGCCGTTCTTCGCGTGAAATGCCAATTTATTGCTATCGCATTCATTTTTTCGCCCTTGCGGCGAAACTGTGCCTTTTTCATGTTATAAATACTGTAATTATAAATACTGTAATACTGTAGTTTCGTGTTATAAATACAGTAATTACATAATGAAGCCACTAACCATTTCTATTGCACGGGAATTATATTTTCTACTTTGCAACATTGCGCCATTACTTCATGTTATAATCATTGCTACAACACGCGGTATAGAATGGTACTTGCGATACACTTGGTGTTCTTCAGCAGCTGGGAAGTGATTTCATTAATGCCAGTTTGAAATTTCAATTTAAACATTTTGAATAATCTAGCAATAGCAATTGCTTTGAACTTTGTCTCGGGAATAGCTGAGGGAAGGGAGGAGTACAGGTTTAGTGCTGCGGCTTGAAAAAACGAACAGAAGAAAATATCACTAACAGTTCAAAATAACACCTCAAAACGTTTTCCAATGTGGACAGTAAAAAAAAAATCAGTGCTAGTTTTCGTGAATCCTACCGTATTGCAGGCATACCAGGTATGTGTGACAAAGAAATTTTACAGATGTGCACAAACACGTTGTTAGTACATTCTCAATGACGTCTGCGAACACTAATCGCTTCAGACTGATTGATAAGAACATAATATCGCCATGACAGGAATGATGCTGCATATTTATGATTAGAGGCACTGCTGATTTTTTTGACTATTTTCAACGCATTTCTTTAGTAATCTCTCCTGATCAGCTTTTGAATGAAACTTCTTCTCTTCTGTGGGCTCAGGACTGAGCATAAGTTCAAGGGCAGCTTATTTAGAAAGGACATCAAGAGCAAAGAAAGAACTCCACGTAACAGGAAAGCAGGTGGTGTCACAATATATGACGCACGCGTGTGCGCTATACCAGTAGGAAGTTTACGAAGATCGAACAAGCTGCTGCTTTCAGATGCCAGACTGCTGCAGATATTCCTAGCTAGCGGCAGTGTATGTGGAGGCTCACTGTTATGACGTGCATTAGAATGGCTTGCATCGGGACAATAGTTGCTAATATTTCATGTTGAGTGGTGGCAGTTATCTTGAGACGGTCGACAAGACAAATTGGAACGAGGACGCTGATGACCAACAGCTGACGTCAGTGGCTAATCAGCAGTGTTCTCGTGAGCTCTTCCTTTATATTCTTTCTCTCTTTCTCTCTAGTTACCTGCAGCCACTCAATCTTCGTGACATACACAGATTACACAGTCGACAGTGTGTGTGGTGCGATGCGGCGGCATGCAAGATTCCCCGCGGCATTAAAATCACAAACAAAGCCCTGAATTACAACTTATCTCCTACGTACGTCCTTACATTGCACTCTCTTAACTTCTTCCACGCTTCATGGCTTTTTCGTGAAACCTTTCCTTTATTTTTCTCCACAACACCACCAGTTACAATAAATAGTCCAGTGAGCATCTGCACTCTAATAATATGATTTTGTATTCTGTAAAAATAATCACTAGCGAGCGCCACTAAATTTTCACAGTAAGGTTTATGAAGAAATAAGTGGCGAGGAGGAGATATCGCCGTTAGTGAGGGCAATGACGGCCTGAGACAAGCCACCCTCCCGCGTTTGAACTCGGACTGGTTTAGGGGACCCTTAAAGCCTGCGACAAATCCCCGTGGCTCCGCTCGTACTTGACGGCTTCTAAAAGCTTTTGGCGCAATCAATTAGCGGGGCAATAAACTCGGTTAATGAGGCCATTCGATGATTACTTGGAAGCGTGTTACAGGGCTCCTTTAAGAGGTGCGTGCTTTTTTGGATGCTATCAGTTTGGCGCACGCGTTCCTCTGCAGTAGGCATGGAAAACATTTGCTCGTATGTATCGCGATAATTTGTTCTCCGATGTAATACATATCACTAAGGCTCCAAAGTTAGTGAATGAATTGGTTTTTGCTAACTGCAAAGGCAAGCCCCGCCCGAAGATCGTCAAGAGACTCTGGCCCCCATTTACATCCAGCGGAGTTTGTGTCAAGGGTGACGAACGAGTTCTTATTCTTGTGTGTGTGTATTGAAGAGCCGTGTCTCGCCATATTTGAATGCGCCCATGTTCGTTGGTTTCGGGAACAGGCAACAGAAGTTGGTAAATTAGCACACGAAGATGTCACAATCAATTTTCACTTATCTTCTAATCAGACCAATGGCTCCACCTAGCCCATCATTATTTTGGTTGACTTCCTTTTTTTGGGAAGGCTTTTCGGCTTGTATTAAACCGAAATACTGATGCTGCTGTAGAAGTATTATGGTCCGGTTGACGGTCGCGCACTATGGTTTTGTCACCGTTCCACCAAACACTGTCCTTGTCTTCTGCATGCTTATATTCACACCTACCTGAACACCTGCTCGCTTAAGGTAAGCAGTAATATTTTTTTATCCATTAGTCACCGTCATTCCTTAAAGCACGACGTCATCTGCAAACTAAAAGTCTGTAAAACATTCCCCGGTGAACATTGTTTTCATTTCTTCCCAACTTGGGCGTTTAATGGCTTCTTCTGAGCATGCTCTCAACTATATTGCAGATGTCTCTCCTTGCCTGACCCATTTCACGTTCCCATTTTCTCTATTCCTTGCAGAGAAACAGCGTAGCTTTAGAATCCTTGCATACTTTGACTATAGTCTACAGGTACGTCTCAAGGGCCTCTGTGCGACGCAGTTCGTACAGACCCCGTATGAATTTTGCAGTTGGTACGAGTTGCCTTTCCAGTTGGTACGAATGCCATTTGGTACGAGCTGGTACAGCTGGTACAGAACCGAATGCCTTTTCTTAGTTCAAGAATGCCTTATAAAGGGGTGTGTCGTAATCAGTACATTTCTCAATTCCATGATTGATTGCGTGGTTTTGGTCAATTGTAGAGTAGCCTTCCCTGAAGCCAGCATGAGCAGTTTTTGAAGATGCGCATGTAGCAACACCTCCAGCCAGAGGCAGTGGTGGCAGGGCGTAACTGAGTGACACATAGGCAAGAAATAAAAATAGCGGACGAAAATGCAAGTTGGGCAAAATGAGTCCCGGTTCTCTCCGCAAGGACCCACTGGAACATTCTGGTAAAAATGCAGGTGTCGCACTACAAATCACTTGGTTTCCCCGAATGTTTAATAATTAACGATGCGGCCCTATATATCTATTACTAATGGGCGGTGTTTTTTTTGTCCTGGGAAACCGCACGCTTAATAGTCCAGTACTGAAATTTTAACAATACGTTCCAGCGAGTCACTGCTTTTTTTGAATCGCGAGAATTTTTGGTAATCTTTTTCGTCAGATTTTTTTCCCTTTTTTGCCTATTTCCCGTTCAGTAACGGCAGGACGCTGTTTCTGCCGCCGAGAGATGGAGCGACGTACAGATGCCCCCAGATCCTTGGAATTAGTTTTCAATTTATGGGCTGACCAACCTAATTACAAAGTCTCATATATAAACTTTCTTTGCGCAAATTATGTAGTAAAAATGGCCACGTGTAATTGTTAGTCCCATGAGTCTGCCTGCCTCTCTGCTGCAATGTAGAGACTCCGTCCACCATTAAGTCCATAACATCACTCTTTCGTATTAGATGCCAGAACACACGCGTGCCGATGACAGAATGGCACTTGGTTGTTCTGAACTCGGATCGCTTGTCGTTTCATTTCTTCAATTGGCTTGGTGCTCTGCTGTGGTGCAGTGGCGTAGCCAGGGGGTGGCACACCGGGCACGTGCCCCCCCCCCCCCCCGATATTTTTTTTCGCCATGGCATACAGAGCGCAAAATGACCATTTCAAGGAGGTGCCCCACCCGAAATCAAAGTGGTGCACCCCCCGAAAAAAAATTTCTGGCTACGCCCCTGCTGTGGTGTTGGCGCTGATTGTGTGAATTGACGAAAGGAGAGCTATGGAAGCTTTTATATTTATTAAGGAAGCTTCGGACAAAATTATTTAGTGAGAACACAGCGCGCGTTTCTGAAAACTAAAAAAAATGAGACCAAGCGTGTTGATCGCGCAAAGCATTTTAAACAATGCAGCTATGCGCACAGATAAATAAACCTTGCTTTCTTAACGAAACCTTATTTACAGCCACGTTTAAAACCTAATGAACGATTTTCCCTTTATGGCGCTCTTTGGCCATCAAGTGGTCCTTCCGCCAATAAACCACATATATCATCATCATCATTTTCCCTTTAATTCGGCAATTACGACTTCTGATCGTGGATTCGAAACTACACAAATTTGTGCTCCGTATAGCTTCGCCGAACTGTGTGAACAGGCAGGCGTCTCTAACCTGCGTTGTGCGGCTACAGGCTCCTTGCTTCTTACACTGCTACAATTTTCTACTCGAATGCTCTATTATCTACCCAATCAGCATGTGCATAGCGAATGTCGTCTTTTTAAGGCTCTGCCGAATAATAGTCGCCCACTTCGGCTTCTCCTAGAGCAACATTTGCGTGCTGATCTG
This sequence comes from Rhipicephalus appendiculatus, assembly GCA_030522465.1. NCBI lineage: Eukaryota > Metazoa > Arthropoda > Arachnida > Ixodida > Ixodidae > Rhipicephalus > Rhipicephalus appendiculatus. Next base: position 6,589 of record JALIZH010014770.1, on the reverse strand, counting down.
CTGTGTCACTTGTGGTGGACTCCGCTGCCGTAGCTTCCTTTGCTTCGGTTTCGTCTTCGACGCGTGCATCATTCAGACTCGTACTCCCAGCTGTTTCAAATTCTTCGCTAAAGCTCCCTGCAGTGGTCATTCAGTCTTTCAGCAAATCCGTCGTCGTAGAGGGCATGTCCGTCGCTTCAGGTGTTTTGGGTGCATCGACGCACTTGCCATTTAGGCACTGTCCATCGGGCACCAACAATGTCTGAAATGAATATTGGCTCATAAGCATGCCAGATAACAAAGGGGTATAATTTTCCTGCGTATGCTGGTAATAAAGTTGAACAGTTCAAATAGGATAGCTGAGCAAAACACTATGAAATGCTCATAAATATGTAGATATGGAAAAGGAAATGCACTGCATCATATTTTGGCTGTCACGATTGAAGCAGGAAGGGTCGCCATGCTATCCGTAGGTCCCTGTCAAAATCACGCACTTGATTCAGTCTTCATATTTAAACGCATAATCATGGTTAGAATTCGAAAATTGTTGTCCTAAGAAGGCGTATTCGAACGTGAGTCATTGTATATACAGGGTGCCGCAGCTATGTTTAGCCAGAGTTTGAACATATGCCAACGCACTGAAGGACGGCGCGAAAAAATGCGTGTTGCTCACTGTTTCCTGCAGAACGTCGCACAGCCGTTTGCGTTCTGATAAACTGCCTAAGTAGGACACTTTATTAAACTAACTTTTGAAGCAACGAAGCTATACGCAAAAAGATTCATTGAGAAAGTTGTACATCGGTTTGCAAAACGCCCCATTAGTAATTTTCTTTTTGTGTATTAAGTACTTATTAAGTGTTTTTCTGCTTACCACTGATGCCGACGAAATAAAAAAAGAAAAATAACATACCACGTGACATGCCTGCTCGCGCACCAGTGCGCGGGATGATTCTAGTGCTTCCTAACGTTCACCATGCAAACGACCATAGCATTTGCCCTGTTGTACCACCTCGACAGGGCACCGACGATGGTAGTGGCAATGCGACGAACATGTTTCGCTAGCCGCAACACAAGCGATAACAGCTGTTTGCTTATCGCTGTCGTGAACCGGTGCGAGGGAAGCATATCGTTCGTGCCCGGAACGTCCGGCTGCACTAGAATCACGGCACGCATAGTCGCGCAAGCGGGCATGCCACGTGTTTTCTTTTTTTTTGTATTTCGCGGGCCTCCTTAATAAGCAGAAAAAACACTAATACTTAATAGATAGAAAGTTATGAACTGTCTAATCGGACGTTTCGCAAACCAATCTACAACTTTCTAATTGAATTTTTTTGCACAGTTCCGTTGCTTCAAAAGGTGGGTAATTAAAGTTCCCTAATTGAGAAATTAACCAGAACATAAAAAAGTCTGACTCCACGCAAGACTCCGCAACATGCATTTGGTCACGTTGTCATTGAGGGTGTTGGCACATGTTGAAACTTCACCTCAGCCACTCAGGCCAAATGACGTCCAGTCTAAGGACAAAGACGCTTCGGCCAGCAGTACAGCTCACGCTTCGTTTCTACCACGCAGACCAAACGCAGCCGTGTCTAAGGACAAGGACGCTTCTACCAGCAGTGCAGTTGAAGCTTGCCCTGAACTCTCAAAGCTACGTGCACCTGAGGAGCGACATCAGATTTCGACAGTAAGGGACACTTGGTCTGTACCTTATAAACTGATGGGCGAATATTAACAGGTTGTCGGCGTGGTCAGCACCTTAGTCAGTGCTATTCGTGTAGACGCAGACGCCAATAGCTCAGTGCGTGTTGCAACTTCTGGACACCATCACTCCAGTTCTCGCAAGCTTATGGACGTCTACTGCTTGAGAACACTATGAGCACCACCACGGCTTCACCGCCGACAAGATTTTGGGTTCATGGGACCGCGCATACAAGTTGCGTAAAGCAACGAATGCGCTGCTCTGATTTCAGCCACGGGACTGACTTACCATATGTGATGTCATGCGTGGAACTGCTGTTACATCGACGGCTACAGTGACATTTCTCGCGTCCTCTCTAGTTTCTTTCCCCGTTCCGCTTCCCAAGGGCAGGGTAGCCTACTGGGCTCAGCACTGATTAACATCGCTGCTTTTCTTTTATCGTTATTCTCTCTCTCTTGCTAGAGATAGCCGGGGCCCCTGTATATATCTTTCACATGCCACTGCGGGCGCCACTAGTGAAGCAATAGGTTCCGTAGAATAATGAAAATGCAAAGTGTCAACCATAGCCATAATTACGTACTTTACGAAACACATCTATTTTGTGAAGATAGATTAGTGTGTTATGAAAGTGTCGGCTACAAATGTACAAAATGAAAATCATTTTTATACGGCAAATCAGTTCAGGGAAACCCGACAATTGAGGCGTGTTCATGAACAGAATGATTGCTTCCGCAGATATCATTGATAAAGCTGCAACGTAAATCGACTGCAATTTCTCGCAAAAAGCATTTCTCGAAAAATCTTTCTTAGCCAGCATCTGAAGTTGGAATCGCATTTCCGGGGCGGTCGCGCTTCCATCTAAGCTAGTCAGGCGTGCAGCAAAACTCAGCGCGTAGGTGAGCTGGGAACTAGATTCACACGGGTACTTAATACAGCAGTGTTTGTGTCATTATAGGCTTTTAGTATGCGCACACATTTTTCACGTGACTGTGTTAGCGGACTACCGCGTGCGACTTTACGGCTTGTTTTCACGGAACGTAAACTACTTTCCGGATACATTGTGCGCTTACAGTCTTATTTCAAAATTCACAATGATCGTGCCTACGCAAGAGTTCCGCTTTACGGGGACTTCAGCTTCGCACTCAAGATCAGCCAAAGTGCAAGCGCCAGTTGCGATCGCTTTGTCCGAGCCGGGTTACCTAGCCAGAAACGTGAAAGGGTGGATAGGGTGTGCCATCTGGCTGGGCAGAGATGAACCAAGAAAAAATACGAAATTGCTGTGTCAGAAATATTGGGCACTCAACTTCTCTGCTGGTGCGAATGTTTGTAGCGGCCTAATACTAAATGAGTTGCCTTTTTAATCTTTATGACTTCAGAAACAATCGGCAAAAAAAAGTTGTCTATAATTGCGGTTGGCTACCCGAAGCGTCAAAAGTTGCCGATACCATTCCCCGGTAAAACAGCATTCCGTACACCTCATTGCGTATACGGGAATACCATTAGAGCTAAAATCTTGTATTACAATTTAGCCGCTGCGGTGGTCATGCAGTTATCGTAATTATTTAGCGGTTTGCCCAAACATAAACATATTGCCATTACGCATGTAGTGCGTAAATGTTTACGTACGGGCGGATAAAGCTTTGCTACAATATGCATTCCTGTGACACAGTAACGACAATCCGGTATACCGGTAACACAGTAACGTAAAAAAGTGTACGGACAAGATAAAAATCCTCTATTTTAAAACCAAGTAGTCTATTACTCGTTGTCACGTCTATATACCAGCAATCCGTACAGTTCAGATAATAAGGTGACCACCTGAAAATGCGTTCGACCGTGGTTCGAACACAAGACATGTGACATTTTCCGCCAACCAGAAGAATCGTTGCGTGGTTTCTTGGGAGTCCCTACGATATTAGTCGGGCTATATAATGTTCAGTCAAGCAGAAAGCCAATCTCACCGAGCACGCTGTGCCGTCATCTTCATTCTCAAAAGCTGTGAACTCTCCTGAGCAGAGGTATTGGCAGGGCTGGTAAATTCGTCTCCAGATGAACTGAAAAGAAACAGAAACAAGTAATGAAACCCCACAGTGTTAATAGCAGGAAAAAAAAGCGATTACGATTGCTGTGTCTGCTTGATTAGTGCAAGGCAGTGCAATTTCATCTTCACTCACTCGTGTATTTCTGATTTAATATTTATATTCCTTCAGTACGTATTCGTCTAGCTTATGGGTCAAATACAGCGGGAGACAATACACAGGGGACAATCTTTCAATGATTGCAGTACGTAGGCAGTACCAGGGTATAAGATTATTTTTGGTAAGTTCAGCAGCGCCGCGGAATAACTGCCATTACAATGCATTACATTTTATCGAAACGGTAAGTATACCAGCCCAAGGTGTTTATCAGTCTCTCAGGCGCAATAATATCAAAGCCACAAATGAATGCAAATAAAAGTAGCCAATGATAAGTTGCAATCCGCTTGAAAAGTTGGATAAATAACTACCTGCCATACATTTTCGCGTTTCTGTTGCGTAACCTTGCTGTGTTTCTAATACACCAACAAATAGGAGATAAACACGAGAGCATTTAGTCGCAATCAATAATGTATCAAACCTGACCAGTGCCTCGTGGAATTGCGCATTCTTTTAACTATCTTTCTTATTTCAGAATAAGCATTCCAAACGTCCTTCACGTCTAGAACTAATATAAAAGAAATCATTTTTCCTAACACAGCTTTTCGCCGAAATGCGGCAGTGCAGGTTGAACTCAGCTTGATTCATGTAGATTTGAATACCGATGCCGTAATTCTCGTGAAGCACATTAAGTTTTTGTCTACAATGCATTTGAAGCGCAGTTGGGTTCCTTGTTGCGATGGGGACCGAGTATAAGTTCAGAGAACTTCAAAACGCATGCACAGGTGCAGCTTTGACTGCAGTTCTAGTGGTTCATTATAAGTCCAAAGTTTGACAGGCCCATGTAGCAGCGTTTCCCTCGGTAAAGGACTAATGTTGCAAACTTTGTCACATCGAGAATCATTGGCAATATTTTTATGCAATCTATAAATCGCCGATGTGTGTAGATCGCCGCTCCCTGCAGTTCTGCATCACATTTGAGAAGTCACGTAAGAAACGCTGTACACTCTTGATATATGATACGAGGGCATAGTGCATCGAACTGCGAGCTACAGTTGTAATTTAACTTTGTTTTGGAAATAATGTCCTGTGTTGATATATATATATATATATATATATATATATATATATATATATATATATTAACACAGACTCATTACATTACTTCCTCAGCGTTTTATGAATATGATACCCCTGATTCTTCTTTATCACTGCTTCGTAAAAATGAATCATAAAAGCTTCTTCAATGTTTGCTTCTATCTCAATTTACCTTTTCCTAATTCAACGCAGTGCGGTTTCTTCGCTACGACGAATACAGGAAATCCACTATTGTACTTAACGTAAGTATTCGCGTCTACTTACACCTCCTGAAGTGCATAAGAACAGACAAAGGGAACGGCAGTGTTTACCTCTGATAAGAACATTTTACGGACCTTCAAACCACACTGGCTCAAAGGAGACTGACTGGTTTCTCTTTCTACTTCGTTGCTTTACTTATACGGTCATTCTGTCCGCTCCTCTCGACGCATATCTTTACTAGACACTCAGACACCATTTCAGTATTCTATGTAACGTTTATTACTGATAGCATCATAGCTCACAAAGTAAATATATGTAATGTGCAAAACCGGCGAAGAACGGCGGACGTTGACCCACCAGACGGTGTTCCAGTATACCACTCACTCTCATACGAAAATAAAGAAAATAGTGAATACGTTTCAAAATCAGGCAATGTGAAATTCTTAGCCTATAATGGGAATTATGTCGGTGCGCACAAGTAGCCTGTTTGTGCAGTTCTTTTGGCTCTTTGCTCACTTCCGGCCAGTGGTGGACATTCCAGCGACATAGGTCATAATATCACTTTCGTACTTCGGTCATTTGTTGTGCTGATGTTATTTATTACCTGTTCTTTAGAGCCACTACCCCCGTACAGGGGAACAGCCACGAGTTTACTGGTTTCAATCAAGCTGGAAAGGAGGGGCTAGGTTAAATAACAGCGCTTGCAATAGAGCGTAAGTATAGCGATAGACTTGCGTTGTAAGGTAATATCTTTGCACGAATTGGTATATATGAAGAAGGATTCTCGCCTCTTAGGATAAGTCGCTCTGCCTAAGAGTGTGGTTTTTTCTTCTGTCTACATTTGTTGCGCTACGACCACAATAAGCAGCAGTGACATCTACGGCTAGGTATATTCACCTTGCTATGCATACTTCGGCAGTGAGTGTCCTAAGTGATGATATCGGCCACAGGATTTGTGCAGAAAGTGTGCATTGCTGACGCGACATAGCCGAGTATCTGCGTTTTCTATCGACCATCTGGACCTTACTCTTTATCCTAGTGTTGCAGAAGTGCCTTACGTTTGAGACTCATTGTCAGCTTTGAAACTTACGCCATTAGCGCGTGGAGAAACAGCAACACACGAACATACCGTATTGCAGTACCCTCACTAGTTATCGTAAAAGCCAATTAAAGCAGTGAACTACATGTACAGGGATCACATTTCCCCGAAATTCTAGCATACAACGTCAGATATTGCCAAGCGCAGTGGTGCTTGATGCTAGGCTAGATGGTACATGCTACAGGCAGAACAAAGGAAGAAACAGACTGTCGTGGGCTCTAAAGTTCACATCATTGTGTACTTTACAGCATGACGCACAGCCGAAGTAGCACATATGGATCTTAAAACTCATACAAGGGAGTTATATAATATGCGCATTGCTCACAAAGTCACTTCTTGCATGATTAGGCCGGGGGGGACGAAAGCTTACTCGTTACT
>JALIZH010014769.1:0-32648 GCA_030522465.1 Rhipicephalus appendiculatus | reverse complement strand
CAGCACCCACCCCCTGCAACCCCAGGCTGAACACAAGGGCAATCAGGGCCCCCCTCCCCCATGCTTTACGCCACTGGTTTGTTGTAATGCTACAGCGGGGACTAGCCGTCACACTTTTCAGGTCCGGACGGTGTGGTTACTAACTGCCAAGCCAATTGTGGTTTGTCCTCAATACCATCGACTGTTTCTAATGTCAAGGATACTATGTTACTGAGACACCCTTATCAGGCGCCTGGTAATAAACAATTCTCGGCAAGTTCGAAAATAATTTCAGCTAAAGAAGAGAGCGCAGAACCAAAATCGGAATCAAACCCAGCGGTACGCGTAGGCCTGAGCAGGGTTCCGCATTGGGAGGAGCAATGTTTCGAAACTTCCATCACAGCACCGCTTTGGTCGAGTGGAAAGGACAACATGCTTACAATCGACGAAAAATGAAAATGAAGCGTAGAGACATGCTTAGCCCAATGGCCTGGCTTTTGTCCCTCCATCCTGGAATTTCCTGTAGTAAAGATAAGAACACACTTCTTGGAATTCAACATGAGCATGACTTCGGACGACATTATCGCCAAAAACCTGCATGGCCATCATACGGCTATTGAAACAGTGACGGAGCAGGTTCCACTGAGTGACGATATGGAGCAGACATTTCGTCCCCCCTCCCATAGCTGATTAGAGGAGGTCTAATATTCCCGATAGGTAACGAGATCTGCCGTCGATGCGCAAGCGCACAAAACACAGCGAACTGCGGGCGTCATCTGGACGTATAAACACCAGGAATTCTGATCAATTTAAGCGTAACCTTTGTTTTCTTCAATGGAGACCCATAGCCCTTATCTTTTTAATGATACACTAAATTGAAACAATAAATCAGTTTACATAACTTTCCATCATAGGTCTATTAAGTTGATTTGTTTATTTATTTCAGCATACTGCAGCCTTGAAGGGCTATCGCAGGAGTGCAGACAGACTACAAAAATTGCAATACAACATAAAATGCACAGAGCATGACGATCAATGGTTATTATTGTACAAAATGAATTCATCGAGTGGTAAAGATTTAACATGGCCGGGAAAAGCATTCCATATTTCGATAGTGCGAACAAAAAAAAAGCTCTATTTATACGCATTTTTTCGACGATCAAAAAGGTGACATGTTACACTCATGATGGTGTCTGGTGGATGTTGGTTAAGCGGGTGTGATGTAGTTGCAGAGTAAAGAAAATCGTCGACAGTGAGAGTGTAAAGAAACCTTAAAGATTCAACGTGACGACGAGAAGAGATAGTAGTAGTAAGCTGAAGACTATGAAGACGAGAACAGCTGAAAAATCCTGTTCTAGCCCCGATGTATGAAGCGTACTGTTTTCTTCTGGATAGATTCAATTTTTTTATGTAAGATATTTTGTGAGGATTCCATATGACAGAGAAGTACTCGAGTACTGGCCAAACTCGGATTTTATACGTGAAAAGTCTTGTGTTAGTTGGGGCGAAACGCAGAGTACGCTGTAGGTCCCCTAGCCTTCTAAGGACTCGGTAAAGGAGAAAATTAAGGTAAAAGACTTAAGGTAAAACAATCAATTGTCAGTCACCGCGCTCGTCCTGTGTGTTTCGTCGTTCGTCACGTCTATTTTGTGCCGTTTTTACCTTTCACAATGTATGACCAACTGGCCCAACGAAACACACTTCTCATTTTTCAATTTCGCACCGATATTCCACGCGTGGCTCATTTCAAACTGTCTTTCTCATATTTTGGCGACATTGGCGCAACGAAATTTTCAGAAATTCGGTATGCGTAGCCTCTGGCCCCCCTCAGCAGACAATGTATTCATTTTTACCGATCAGCAATTACGTGTGCCCTAGAGGACGCCGTCAAAATCTATGACGTCATGGTGATTAGGGCGGAAATTTAAAGGTGGTGGCGCCACCTGCATTTTATTTTTGCGCGTTTTCTCACTTACGAAGCGCCCTCTCGCGGCAAGCGAGGCGATTTTGGTATTGCGAAAGACTAATTTACAAATACGAGAGAAATCGTCATATCTTCAGTGTCCTTTAAAACCTAAAAGGTTATAAACACCATAGCAGAAAACTTAGGCAGATCCCAAGTACCATGGGAATCGATGTTATGCGAAGCATCCGGAGGTAAGGGGACTGGGTTGTAATTTTTGTATTGAGCGAAACGTTATGAGATGACGCTAAAGGTATGTACAAAGGTTGCACGCACAGACATGTTGAACAGTCGCATATGTTTCATATGACCAGTTTTTTTACAGTTGTGTAACGATGCCAACAGAAACATGGATATTGCCAACACCAGAAGCCGTAAGCTGATATGTAGAGCTTGTGCTGGCAAGGATGGTAGCCCTGGATAGTGCTACGTAAACCATATACAGTGGATGGCGCTTAAATATACAACTGATGTTAACCCAAAACGAATCCTTCGTCATAGGAGTACGTATGTAAAGTTTATAAAATTAGATAGACAGCACTGCTACCACAATGTACGTTTCACCAAAATTACGCCTGCATAGGGCGTTCTTCCAAAGCAGTTTCGAGACCTGACGTGGCTCTGTGGTAGAATGCTTGATTGCCACGCAGAATGGCTTGGGTTCGATTCCTACTGGGACTCTGATTTCTATTCTTTGTATTCCTGGCGTCAACGCCACCGATGTCCGTTTTTCTTAACGCTGTCGCCTTTGAATTACCAGTGTTAACGCCACCGATGTCAATTTCTCTTAACGCTCTCGCATTTAAATTACCAATGCCTGTTCTCGCCGTTCCTGGGTAGATATAAATTGTCAAAGTCCTGTGGCGCATACCAGCATTCCGCGGCCCGTGGTATACGGGTATGAGCCACACGTGTCTGGACAAATGAGTTTGACGACGTACGCGACGGGATATTCACGCTATTCATGTCATGACCAGCCAGACATATTCGTCAATACCTCTTACCCTGCCATACAAATTTTGGTCTACCCCAAGTTAAGGAGACCATCACCAGAGCACCCAGACGTAGGCGGCTAGATAGATAGATACGTAGATACAAACGCAAGAGTGCTTACAGTACGCAAAGAAATGCTTCACATTTAAATGTCAATGTTCGTACATATGAACTCGTGAACTATAAGGCAAAAAAACATGGCAGTAAACTGGAGGTTACGCCACTCGACAAAGCTGGAATATGCATTTCGTGTCCGGTAAACTCCTGCTGCACAGTGTACAGCACACGATGCTTATTGCACGTGCTGTGAGCTTTTTATACTGCGTTGAATGTTACATCCTGAACGCTTTCTGTGATTGCACGAGCGAATAAAATGAAGCGCATGTTTTTGACAAAAAAAAGTAATTCATCCTTGCACCTATAACAAGTCAGGTGCAAGAATGACGTAAGTTTTCCTTTCCTTGAGACCATGCATACGGTTGGCCTGCCTTTTCTTTTAGCTCTAAAATGCTTTAAGGTGTTAACACAAACTTTACCTATATTAGTTTGAGCATAACCGGCTTGTTGCAGCTTGTAGATCTCAACGTACAAGCTTAATCCCATCTTGGGTTGGAACGTTTCTTCAAGTGCAAAATCCTAACAAGAATTCACAACTATTTTTAGGAGAAATGTACCAACTAGCCCAACGAAAAGTTTTATTACTTTTCGGAGTTTTACATGGCGCGAACTTTATAGTTGACAAAAATAAAGGCTTAACAGATGTGAAGCGGCAGTTCCAACCGTCGTATTTCAAAGAATAATGTTAGGTAAACAAAAGTTTTGATTGCTTATCCCGACGCAATTTGAAAGAAAAGTTTAACATCCAAATCCTAAATCCACCCCGATAGGAATGCCGGTTGTGAGCAGGGTGAGAAAAAAATAATAAACAAAGAAGAAAACTTTTCGCAGTGATACGAAGAAAGACAAGCGGAACGGCGTAATTATCAGCTGCCCCTCGATATCTGTAGTCTGACAAAGCGCGCCGCTAGCTTGGAATTTCACTTTGACTAGGGCGTTTGATATGCCTTGTCGCTTTGTTATCTCCAGCTTTTTTTTTTTTTCCAAGCCAAATTTTCTTACGAATCGCATGTCGGGCTATTTCTATAAAAGGCGGTTCCTCTAGCACTGAGAACATCAGTTGCACTTCAGCGCCTGTGTATGTCCTTTTCTTGCTCGTCTCAGTGAACGAAATCATATTCTAGTGCGCGGCTGCATTAAGTCTGCAACGCACTTACTCGTCTAACCAACAAAGCCCAGAGACAACTGCATACCCACCACTGAGACAGCCCAACTGAATCTCTCGCCCGCAAAGCCATCGTCTCATCGTTCTCAGTTTTGAAAGACTGTTCTGCATCGAACGGGCTTGACGGCCCCTTCGTAATCCGGGCGCCTGCTTCCAAGTCTTGCGTGGGAGAGTCAACCACTTCGTGCAGAAGGACCGCATCGTGCTTGAGTCCAGGACGCGCGAAGGTCCCCGCTAGAAGCCGTGCCAACGTCATTTTCGGAAGTCCAACGCGCAAGAGGTGAACCCGTGTTGAGAAAGCCAGACCAACTTGAGACTGGAGATGTCCAACGGACAACGTCAAGAAAATCTCGAGGGACGTCAGCCGACTACATGGCCCTTCCGACATTTCGGACGGAACGATGCTACGATTACGATCTGGAGTCCATACGGTGCGTCCCCGAAAGTTGTCATCGGTAGGTATTCCGTGATGGGACGGTATCACCCTGAAGGATGGGAGCAGCCACGTCCAGGCGCGGCTGCGGCTCCGGAACAACAGCCCGCGCGAACACCGCAGAAAAGCCTCGACCCGGAGCGGCCGGGAAAGAAGTGAAATCGAATCGGACAGATCGAGTGCATGCCCGAGCGCCTTTCCGGCTTACGAAGCAAGGACACCGGCTACTTCCTGCGCTGTATAGTGCTGCTACCTTTGTAAAGAATTGCTAAGTCTTTCTAGCCTACAATGAAGGTGGTGTTTCGTTTTGTTTCTGTGATTGTCCGTGTTAATGCCTGCCATTCGTCGTTCAGCCGAAATTAGACTGAATTCAGGTCTCTGCGCGCATATCGAAAGTTTCACATCCCAGTCATACCTCACGGCGACGCAGCAGAGCAGAGGTACGTGTTGTACCGCTATACTGGACGCCGTCTTAGTGCTTATTAATAAATAATTTATTTGTGTCATTTTCTTCTTTTTCTTAATGCCGTGTCGACGATAGCAGTGAAATAGCTTGCAAATACAGTTTATGACGGCGTTCTTCTTCTCTTTTCATTTATTTTATTTTATTTTAATCGCATTTTTTTTTGTAACCGGCCGACGCGTTCCTTATATTTGACGCTTGTGCATCGCCATGAGTAAGAAGAACACAGAAAAATGCGGGAGGAGGAGGAAAGAACATTTATTGAAACCTAGATAGCCTTTATCCCCACCAGGGCTGGTCGACATCCCTAGTCCGGGACGTCATTAGTCGAAGCCGCCGCCCGAGCCCGCTCGACCAGAGTTCGCTGTGCCTCTAGTTCTAAGCTATTGAGCAGGGTCGCCTCCAAGTCCTGTTTGGTGGGGTTCGGAATTGGGGTTAATTTTTGGTTCACTTGGTAGGCCCAGACCATATGGAAAGTTTGATATATACTGAGTATGTGCAGCGCAAGGAAACGAAGACAACAGAAGACACATGAACGACACAGACTGAAAGTGTCGGCCACTTCACCACAGTACTGGCACTGCCCATTTATTTTCGGGTCGTAAAGTTTGAGTATGGCTGGACAGAGCAGCGTGTTTGTCTGCGGCGCCTACAGACTCTGCGTTCGTTGTCGTATGCTTATCTCGACAATGAACCGAACAGGAAGGCACACTCTAAATTACGAGAACAGTTCAACTCACGCTGTCTGAAAATTAATGAATCGGAACATGAACGAGGCCACCGCATTTCAGATTTATTTATTGCGCAGCTTTTACAAACGCCATGAACGTGCGTTTGCTCTGCTTTATGCATGTGATCTCTTGAGCAGCAGCTGCGAATTCGAACTCGAAAAGGTGCGTAAGCTGTCGCACGCAATGGTTCATTGTCGAGATAAGTATACGACAACGAACGCCATGGGCGCGCGCGATAACGTAGGCACGAGCGAAACGTGGCGAAAACGGGACGCCAAGTGAATGCATCCGGCCCGCTGGTCAGGCAGACTGGAAACAGAAATTTACTAGTGAAACCGTCGAGCGCTCCATCTATCGTTAACTGCAGCAAGCATATCATTTTCAACGCTTGGCGGCGCTGAGCTCAGTCCAAGCGAGCCGAGGCCACGCGTTGGAGCGTTCTAGTTAAAGGTGCTGACGGCTGTACAGCCTCCAGCATTTTTAATAATATCGCGCGAGCGTCGACCGCACGCAGTATCAGCGCCTTACAACGGCGATAATCTGCGAGACCGGCAACAGTACGCGCAGGTGCACAAAGCAGCGCTAGCGCAAGCCTCGTCTGCCACGCTGTTCCTTTCAGGACGATGCACGCCCTACCACAATTACTATTAGTCTCCTTAGATAAAAAAAAAGGGAAAACAAAAGCGGTGTGAACAAAACCATGCGCACAACTTAAAACGTGATCTACCGATTCATGTTCTCTTGATCTTTCCTGTGATTACCGTCAAAGAAACTGCTCAAAGCTGATGCGCAGGGAAATTTGAATAAAAAAGGTAATGAAAAGTAATTTGAAGCGCTATAAGAAGACCGCAGCTGGCGCCGCATTTTCCATATTAGATTATGCGTCCTCGAGTGCCGACGGAAAAAAGAGAGCGGGTCATAGCAATGTCGTGGTGTGGCCATTCTCAAAGAGAAATAGCTAGGAGCCTTGAAATAACTCAAGCGACCGTCGCCAGAATAGTTCAGGCTTTTCGTGAGAAACATCGTATTGGTGACGCCCCTCGGCATTTGAATCGCAAAACAAGCGAAGACCAGGACCAACTGCTTGTTGCTGCGGCCAGCGAAGCGCCCTTTATGACCGCAGGTCAATTGAGAAAGGCTGTAGGTGTAGACGTGAGCAATGACACGGTGCGCAGACGACTTCGAGAAGCTGGTTTGAGAAATCGAGCTGCTGCCCAGAAGCCGAAACTGTCTGCGGCTTCTACTGTGAAAAGGCTGCAGTTTGCCCGCGATCATCTCCAATGGACGACGGACGATTGGCAAGATGTAGTTTTCACAGACGAGTCAACGATTTGCACAGAATGGAGCCAGAAGCTTAGAGTGTACCGGCCAGCACTTACAAGGTACTCAGTAAGAAAATTTTATTCTTAGTTTGATAGCACTGTGATGTTTAAGAAAAGAATATTGATGACAAGAAGGGCAGTGTCACAATCTGATTGTTGATCACATACGTAAATGTTTGATGTGTTAATGACATGAAATTTTCGCCAGAAGTGGATGTCTACTTACAAGCCGCAATTATTACTACCGGCAGCATTACGCGTGAGAAATCCAATACTGTTAGAGAACGACAGGGATGTAGATGCTTAGTTTCGAGCAAAACCACTCAAAACGATCGCATTCCTGCGCACGTAAAGTTCAGCGAAGCTTTGAATGCACGTTTATGAACCGAAGAAATGAAGCAATGCTATCGCGTTTTCATTTAATTTCACAATTCATTTTCTTTCGTAACAAAATTACTGATAGTGCAGTGAAAAATCCATTTTACGTTTATAGGTATGCTCCACAGTACACTCACGAGGACAAGTCAAGTGGTCGAAAGAGTATCAACGTCTGGGGTGTCGTAACTAAAGACGGCCTCGGCGCGCTCTGTCGGATAGAGGGCCCCTTCTGTGCTGAAGCCTACATCGGAATCATTGATGACGAACTTCTCCCTCACCTCCTGGACGGGCCCTTTAAGGATGGATACTTCTTTCTACAACACGACCTATCGCCAGTGCATACGGCACGCGCTGTGAAAGAGCACCTGCAAGAACTTTGCATTATTACGCTGCCCTGGCTCCTACATCCTCTTCGCGCCGAGCTTGCGCAGCGATTCGATTAGCTGTCTGTGGTTCGCTACGTTTCTCCTTGTTATGTTGCCGCGAGGTAAGAATGCGTCGGCGTGTGGCATTTCTAAGGTTCCCTAGTATCCTTCAGCACAGGGCACTTTCTGTCTGTCGCTAAATGCTTGCTTCCACGGTTGCGGCAAAGTGGGTTTGCCCTTTCTCGGCAGTTGTCCGATACACCGTGCGCGATACGGCCGCAGATCGCGCCAATACGCTCGCCTAGAGCAGAGCATGACTCTTACCTACGCTTAATTTTAAGGCACAGTCCACAGATTGCCGACTTTGGTTGATAAGAAACCACTGCCAAGAGTACACTATAAAGGTTAATTTTGAGCGGTACTTTAGAGTTTTCAAGTATAACAAGAGCTGCGCCCTTGTCTGTTGGCCGAGCGATAACTACATTGCACGAGTAGCAAGTCAGGTTAGCCACAAGTTCTTCACTGGTAAGCCATTTGTCTCGAGAAATCACGCCGCGGATCTGACCGCGATAAATAGGCTCGTAAGCTTGAATCGGCATTTCGTTGCCGCCAACGTGAAGTGATCGTATCGCAACCAAATAATATCTCATGTGTGGATGTCACAAGTCCACAGCAAACTGATTGCTGCGTTCTGGTTGTACCTGAAATCCGGTATGAACGTGGATTTCGCGTAGTTCACTTGCTGCTGGAGCGTGCAAAAGAGGCGTGGGTATCGTTATAAGTTGTCTGGGTGACAACAGCTTTATTATCAGAGTAGTTTTAACTGCTATTGCATCAGCTGTACGATTACTGTTCTTTTGGCGTGCATTGCGCCAGCCGTCCTCATCGTCTAAGTGCAGTTTATCGCCATGGGTCCTTTCATTGTCGCAGCGACTTGCACAGTCAGCCTGGTCGCGGTATTGCAGTTCCGCATGTTTGTCTGCCTGTCGAGCCTTCAGTCCGGATGAAAACCAGCCCAACCCTGGGTCTTTTTGGCCGGCTTAGATGAATGAGAAATGTTCTGTCTTACCTCAAAGAAGTTATTCCCAGCCATGTTTCCAGCGCTGAGAACGAAGAAGGGGTTGGAGACTGGTATCGTTGGGACCTCTCGTGACGGCTTGCTGCCATGCTGCTGTAAGCGGCGGCATTGCTCGGTGCAGGTTCTTAGTCTGCCATGCAGGCGTAAGCGGCGGGTGTATCCAGGATGGCAGAGTGATTTCCAAATGCCTGCTTGGCGTGTAGAAGCGCCGAAATCACTGTTCGTCGGTAATGACGAGCAATGAGCAGGGCGGTGGCGTTCCTTTTACTTTTGGGGGGCGTATCCCAAAAATTCAGGGCTGAAACAATGGTATCTTGGGAGCGATACGCACGTAGTACTTCCGAACGGTGCCGCTGCTGGTAGCGCCCTCTCCCCCCCTTTTCTTTATTTATCGACTATAGATCTTGATAATAGTAACCTGGTTACGTGCCAGACATATAGCAATGGCGCAGTAAATAGCTTGGTTCACACAGATTGCGTTTTACCTTAGACCTGTATCAGGTATTATATTTCCTTCTTTCAAAGATGTCGTCCGCCTCGGTGGAACAGTGGCTACGGTGCTCGGCTGCTGACCCGAATGTCGCGGGTTCGATCCCGGTCGCGGCGGTCGCATTTCGATGGAGGCGAAATGGTAGAGGCCCTTGTACTGTGCGATGTCAGTGCACCTTAAAGAACACCAGATAATCAAAATTTCCGGAGCCCTCCACTACGACGTCTCTCATAATTATATCTTGGTTTTGGGACGTTAAACCCCCAGATATTATTATTATTATTATTTCAAAGATGTCAAAAACCGGTTCGAGACCGATTTTTACGCACGGCCGTTCCGCTTCACGGGAAGCCACTGAACACCTCTCCGCTTCCCAGGGAAGCCGTACTGTGGCTGCACTATAGCATATAAACCAACGTTTATAGAACGTGTTTGAGTTGCCAAACCCCCCCGCCTGCTCTAGAAACGTTGATATAAACCACGTGATGTAAACATCCTGCCGCAAATTCAAAATGGCGGCCCGGGAGCCTGCGATGATTCGCATCGGCGCAATCGCAAACTACCCGTGGCGCACGACAAAGCTCACAGCCTCGACCGAGACGCGTTCCTCGAGTGCCCGGTTTCGATTGAGATTGCCGAGAAGACTGCGATTCGGAAAAGGTGCAGCAAAAGCGAGTCAGCGTGCCTTAACGGATGTTGCTTTTACCCAGCCGCCGCCACTGCCGGCGTGTCCACTTATCTATAGTTTCTGCTGGTGAAACAATGGTTTGGAAAAGTGAAGAGAATTTCTTTTCCATGTTTTGCATGCATAACTTGAATTCGGTACCAAAATAATTGCTCAGGAAAAGGGCAAAATGGAATGTATTCTGCAAGCGGCGAAGGCGGGGCAGAACAAATGTGAACGTTTTCTACGCGCATGAACGCGGTATTCTGGCCACCCTGGCGTTTTCGCTGTTTTTAAATGCGAAGCATTTCTTAGCGAACTTCGGCGACTTTGAGCGTATCTATCTATCTATCTATCTATCTATCTAGCCGCCTACGACTTTGTGCTCTCCAGGCCGTATCGTTAATGGTATTTATACCAAATTTGGTATGGCATAACATGACTGTATGATGAACATAGATGGCTGGTCATATCATGAAAATCATGACTACCTTGTCATGAAAAGCATGATTTACATGCCACGCTCATGGCGCGCTCGCGGCCGTTTCGTTAGCTTGATATACACCAAATTTGGGATTGAGTGACATGACTGTATGACGAACATAAAGGCCAAGTTTAATATGGAAATCGTGACATGTCACGTGCAACATGACTTGCATGCCACGCTCATGACACTCTCGTGGCCGTTTCGCTAGATATACACCAAGTTTGGTATTGACGGACGTGACTGTATGACGAGAATAAATGACAGGTGGTAATGTGAAAATCATGACCTGCATGTCATATACAACATGATTTACATGCCACGCTCATGGCGCGCTCGCGGCCGTTTCGTTAGCTTGATTTACACCAAATTTGGTATTGCGTGACGTGACTGTATAACGAACATAAATGCCAAGTGGTAATATGGAAATCATGGCATGTCATGTGCAACATGATTTGCATGCCACGCTCATGGTACTCCCGTGGCCGTTTCGCTAGCTTGATATACACCAAATTTGGTATTCAGCGACGTGATTGTATGAAGAGGATAAATGACAAGTGGTAATATGCAAATCATCACATGTCATGTGCAACATGACTTGCATGCCACGCTCATGACACTCTTGTGGCCGTTTCGTCAGCTTGATATACACCAAGCTTTAAGGAGAAAGCCTTCAATGTCTAATGGTCACGTCCGCCCGTCCGTCCGGTCGTCCATCCGTCCCTCCAGCCGTACCCTGGCACAATGCCAGGTGGGCACCGGGGCGCGCAAAGGGACGCCGGTCGCGTGGAACTCAACAGCGCTCGCGCTTTGCTTGCATAGCGTCGCTTTGCCCGGCGTCTCTAATCATGCAAGGAGGGAGACGCGCCCATCACGTTCCATTCTTACCGACCCCGTCTCAGTGGGCACAGGCATTCGAGGAAAACACTTTGGAATTGACAAAGTGTCCGCCGATTTAAACGCTGGAACGCGGATGCCGTCTGCACGATGTCCAGAGCGCGAGATTACGAAGGCATGCGAAACGGAGGCCGATTGGTGTCGCGTCTCGCTGCGATTCGAGGTAAAAAATTAAGCGAACATAAGTGGCAGGTGATAACATGAAAATCTTGGCATGCACGTCATCTACAATGCCATTTACTTGCCACGCTCATGGTGCGCTTGCGTCCAGTTCGCTAGCTTGATATACACCAAAATTTGTATTGCGCGACGTGACTGTATGACGAACACAAATGACAGGTCCTAACATGTAAATAATGATGTGACTATTATGTACAGCATGATTTGCTCCTTGCTGGCTGCTTCGCATCACATCGATTCCCACAGTGCGTGGGATCTGCCGGTTTTTTCTCTCCTCGAGTGTGAATGTGCCTGTAGAGGTGATGCTGCCGCGTAACGCCGAAGGAAAGCTAGAGGAGGCTGAGCGGTAGTTAAAGGAGTCCTGACACAAAAATTTTCGCCCCGCGTTTTTTTGCTGCAATGTGTTGCTGGGGGCCTCTTAGTCATAACACGGCACATCGTATGCTGCAGCGCGCGACAGATAATTAATTACAAGCTCCTCATTACCGACACAGCCTCAGTTTCGGTTTGACAGAGCTCCAAAAACGACAAGCCGCCGGGTGCAACTATCACCACCTAGCGAGTGAAACGCTCGGTCACGGAGCACACAGGACAGTGACGCACTTCCGCGCGGTCTGCATCGTCTGCTTGCATTCGCTTGTCACCCATGCTGCGTGATGTCGTCGCCGTTATCGTCCTCGCTGTCGTCGTCGGGCTCATCGTCGTCTGATGGCGACAATTTTCTTGCGACGGGGATGGAAGGAATTTACGACGGGGCGAATCACTTCAGGTTTGACCCGCTGGCGAGGAGTGCTTCGTCGGGAAGCGGCAACGCTACCAGCGACGACGACCACGATGAACCTCGCGTCGGCAGTGTACTATGGTAAGACCCGACACATTCGTGCACAAATGTTCTGCAGGGCAATTCATTTAGCCAAAGTACGTTCGCTTTTTCTACGTTCAATATCCGATTGAATCACTTGATAACATTGTGATGCCCTTCAAGTTGTTGGTGCCGAAGAAAGCTAGGTAACACCAGAGCACCAGACGTGAGCGATGCACAGGGTGGAGTCGGAAGACCCATGTACGCCAAGTCCGGCGCCTTTGTGGTAAAGCAATGCGCCTCGAAATGGAGCCCGCAAACGCGACTGTTCTGCACGGGGACCAGTCCTGATACTCCTGACGTCCACAAGCGCACACGAAGTCGATCCACTTCTGCCGCCGAGGTTCGTCGCGGGGAAACGTATGCAGCGATACGCCTGATCCCGACTTCGACGTGCAGAAGGAAACGGCGCAGAAGGATTTCGGCATTGTGGCCTGTCACTGCAGCCCGGGCAGCACAGGGAAATCAAGAAGTCCTTGGGAGCAGGAAACGGGAAAGCTGTAGTGTCGCCAAACACAAAACTTTCAACGCGTGCGCCGCGGCAGCGCCTCCTCTTGGCCGCGGCCACACACTCGCGAGCAGCCGCCGAGCAGTCACCAACAGCGCAGCGGCGAGCGCGCCAAAACAAATGGCGGCTACGACGTCATCATAACTTGTACCGGGAAGTAGGGGGGTCACCTCGGGTCACCTCCGAGAGTGTCAATGCCGCCAGGTGCGGCCTAGAATGCTGGATCGCGCACGCGAACTTCAAAATTCATATAAAATACCTTCCAAGCTTTATTCGCTGTCGATATTTCGCAGATGGTACACGCATGTACACGGGAATCGATCCAGCAGGCTATCTCGGCCGCGAAATTTTGTGTCAGTACCCCTTTAAGGCGAAAGCCTTTAATGTCTCATGCTCACGTCCGTCCGGCGTCCGTCCGTCCGGTGTCCGTCCGTCCGTCCGTCCGGCGCCCGTCCATCCACACCCCCCACTGCGCTTGCGCAAACCCATTCAAACAAATAAAAATAAAAAACCTCCTCTCCACCTCTCTCTCTCCTCTAGAGGCACCCCTCCCCGTGGAGGCCACACCCTCACTGCGCATGCGCGTCCCCTCCCTCTCTCCTCCCCCTCCTACGCTCCCCCCCTCTCTCCCTCTTGGCATCCCTCCCCGCGGCGTCCACACCCCCCACTGCGCATGCGCGTCTTCCCCTGTCTCCTCTCCTACGCTCCCCCCCTCTGTCGCCTCGCGACGTGACGCAGGCAGCGTCTGCTAGCGAGTTTCTTGGTTGAAAAAACCGACTGCTCGCGCTGCACAACCGTTCACTGGCCACCCCGTATATATGGCAATGGATCTTGACCTCCAAGGTGGTGCCGGTGGGAGATTTCTTCTGTGCGTTGTCGAACGATAAAAATTCGCAGCGTGCGCGTTAACTCAAAGCGGAGTGCGGGCCTCTGTGTCCAGTAGGATTCTTCTGTCTCTCATTGCCCATTAGCAGCGATTGGCATGTTCCAGTAGGAAACACCGCTCTATCACTGCGTGCTTTGCTCCTCCCCAGGTTTCTCCCCTGCGCAACGCTGCGATGAGCGCCAGCGTCAACGCTGCCGCCAGTGTAAGCGTTAGCGCCCGCTGCTTCACATCTAGACATGGTTCCCTTTAGCGGAAGATGGTGTAATCTTTAAGGCGAAAGCCTTTAATGTCTCATGCTCACGTCCGTCCGTCTGTCCATCCGTCCATGTCCGTCCGTCCGTCCGTCCGTCCGTCCGTCCGTCCATCCGAGCTCTGGCACGGAGCCAGGTGGCCGCCGGGATGCGCAAACGAACGCCGGTCGCGTCGGACTCTATAGCGCTCGCGCTTTCCTTGCGTGGCGTCGCTGTGCCCAGAGTTTGCAATCATCCTGACCGACGCCGTCTCAATGAACCCAGGCGTTCACGGAATACACTTTCGAATTTACAAAGGGTCCGTCAATTTAAGAGCTGGAACGCGGATGGCGTTTGCACGATGCGCAAAGCGCGAGAAAATACTAACGCATGCGAACGGAGGAAGATGAGTCTCGCGTCTCGCTGCGATTCGCGGTAAAAAAAAATAAAAAAGAAAACACGCACACATTCGGTTTGTGTGTTATCCCAGTGAGAGTGTAAAAGAAAAGAGACATGGCATAATCAGTGGAATGGCCACACGCTTTCGCCGAACACACTTTGGAATGTACAAAGTGTCCTTCAATTTTTTGTGCATTCAAGTGCCACAACCACGTAGAAATTAGGAAGGAGGTATGCTTCAACGTTTTCCCTTCAAAACTTTATGAGTACGAACGGAGGCGGTATTGTATCCAAGGGGTCGTGCGAGCAGAGCGGTTTAGATGTGAAGCATCTTATGGCGAAGCTTAATCCGGTGGTGGTGGTGGTGTGCCGCGTGACCACCCTTACTGCGCATGCGCTAACCCTTTAAAAAAATAAAAATAAAAGACCTCCTTTCCCCCTCTCTCTCCTTTAGGCATCCCTCCCCGCGGCAACCACACCCTCACTGCGCATGCGCCTCCCCTCCTTTCTCCCCTCCTACGTTCCCCCTCTCTCCTCTAGGCATCCCTACCCGCGGCGTCGACACTCCCACTGCGCATGCGCGTCCCCCCCCCTCTCTCTCCTCTCGTACGCTCCCCCCCTCTCTCGCCTCGCGACGCCAAAGCAGGCAGCGTCTGCTAGCGAGTTTCTTGGTTGAAAAAACCGACTGCTCGCGCTGCACAACCGTTCACTGGCCAACCCGTATATATGGCACTAGATCTTGGCCTGCAAGGTGGTGCCGGTGGGAGATTTCTCCTGTGCGTTGTTGAACAATAAAAATTCGCAGCGTGCGCGTTGACTAAAAGCGGACTGCGGGTCTCTGTGTCCAGTCGGAGTCTTCTGTCTCTCACTGCCCATTAGCAGCGATTGGCATGTTCCAGTAGGAAACACCGCTCCATCACTGCGTGCTTTGCGCCTCCCCAGTTTTCTCTCCAGCGCAACGCTGCGATGAGCGCCAGCGTCAACGCCGCCGCCAGTGTAAGCGTTAGCACCCGCTGCTTCACATCTACACGTGGTTCCCTTTAGCGGAAGATGGTGTAATTTTTTTGTTCTTACCGTCTTGTCCAGTAACGTCGGGCCTCGTTCCTAAAGCGAATTTATCGTGTCTGCTATATTAATTCAACACTGAAGAGGGCCAGCAGTGGAAACCACGACCAAACACCAGAATTTCGATGGCGTTTTTTCGGGAACAGAGCTAGCATATCATGCAGCATACGGTATATGCAACAACTTTTTTTTACCTATCCATCACCACCAGGCCTCTTCTAATATGCCATCGCGTCAAGTGAACAATACGGTACGCAAGTAATCTACGATATTTGAGAATAGTTACGGAGAAGGAAAGCTGCCGTGCCATACAAGATGTTTGCAAGGGCACGTGTGACTAAGCCGCTGAACTGTTGTCAGATATACGCACGTGATTGATACCGGATGCTGAGATCCCTCGTTAAACTCATTTCGTGCTACAGACGTGGTCCTTGGCACGATTAAAGCAGCGGAATACTCGAAGCCTAGCTTTCTGTAATCAGCTTATGCGGTAAAGTTTCCGTCTGCATTTGCTGCCGCAGTGAAGTGACACCGGAATTTATGCCTCGCTAGACAAGTGTCAAAGGCCTTGGATTTTTACTCGTCGTTTAAATAGCCTAAGGTATTGCTTTGGTGTATTCGCTTACCTGTGTCTTCTTAAAACTAAGGTGTTTGCTCAACCTCAATAATTGCTTTGGTTTTACGTGTCGAGCATGATATAATTATGAGGAACGCTGTAGCGTGAAAGGGGGGGGGGGGGTTTGCTACATGCCGCGGACTGCCAAAGCCTCACGGGAAAATCAACGCAGCTCAGCCTTGCTTTGTTTAGTAGAGAAGTGCGCAGAACGATATCGATGCAGCATTGACTTATAAATGGAGGCTTGTCATGTTGCACAGCCTGACACAAATCCCAGCACGTAGCCAGAAAATAATGACGAGGGAGTCGCATTCACAGCACAGTCTCTTCGACGCTGCATGCATAGGCGTAGTCCGCATTGCAGAACTTCTGACCATGTTCTAGTGTTTTCTTGTGAAAACAGCTCTCAGTATAAGCTTTTTTAATACCGTAGCGCAGCATAACGGGCGCCATGGCTGCTCTACCTGTTTGTGCCAATGACAAGCAAGAGAGCGGCGCTGCGCTCACGGCGTCACGCAGCCGCTGGTCGTCTGGGTGAGCGGTGAGGCGAAAAAAAGAAACTTCCTACTACAAGTGCCTCAGAGTTCCACATACAACAAAGAGCCACACAAAGTGCCACACACACAAAAAAAAAAATTCTGGCTGAGCACCTACATACAATGGATTGACTATATTCCAACACCTGAGTGATCTCTTTAGCGCTTCACCGAGCTCACATTGTAGTTTTGCTTCGGTGCTGCATGCACTATACTGTTGTAGGTAATAGCACTTGGTTTGATTTCACTTGCTTGGTTTGTCCACTTACTTTGCAAGATGTGTGAGGAAACAGAATTGCTTTTTTTTTTTTGCGAGTACCAAGAACTACGAAAACTTCTATAGCCTTACGAAAGGCGTTAAGTTTGAAGCTTCGCTCTGAATTTAACAACTTACTATCGAAAGTGCTTGTTGAGGGTAAAGTTCCAAGGGGCCCAGTCATAAATGTGCGGCGTTTCGTCTTCTACACGTTACGCAATCACATGCAGGTGAATATTTATTGCAAATGCTGGAGAAAAACGGCTTCGGTGCAGGTTATGTGCCGGTAATTCAGCACATTCGCACGTTTGTTGGGAATATACACGCGCAAATAATCTCTTGCAAAACTAGAGCTTGCAAAATCTCTAAATAATCAAAGTCGCGCTTCAAGTTGTATGTTTATTGACTACGCTAATTTACATGCATGAACTTTAGACCACGAACGAAAAGGAAAATGAGGAGATACATAAACATCCCATGTTTCCTACCGAATGGTAAAGAGACGATATACGAGGGTTTTCGGCAGAAGGGGCACTGCGGAGAGAATCCGCCTTTTTTTTCATTTTCTTGCGCTGCCCTCTGCGGTTTGGTAGGGCTTTGGTAGGGGCCAGGACAACTGGTATCGCCAGAACGAAGGCCTCCGAGATGAAGGGGCGTTTCGCGATTTTTCCACCAGGGGGAAGCGCGCATGCGCCACGGCAACGTGGAAGAGGCGGATAGCGCAGGTGTTGTGAGGTGATTTCTGGTTAGGTGGGGGGAATGTGTTGACCTGCAGAGCTGGGAGTAGTCACTCCTGCTCTCTACGTAGTGACTCGTGTGCGGGAGGGTATAGGTTCAGCTATCTGTCACATCTTGCTGGCAGATAGCGACAAAAAATATTTTCGGTATGCATCCCGTCTCTAATACACCGCTTGAGCGCGTGTGCGCTTGAACGCTCTCCAGTGACCGCCTCGACGCATCTTGGCGCGCCTCTGGACAGGAATCTCCGGCGACGTGCGATCGACGCGCGGACGTTGCAGCGTCTCGATGAACAGAGCGCCGGCGGCGGCGCACATGACGATGCCCCAGAGCAAGAAGGTGGCCAACGTGTCGTCGATGGTCAGGTCTTCGGCCACGTGCTCGCCTGTGCGCCTCACACAGCGTTGCCAGTCTCCCAGCTCGTCGGCCATCCACTTGCTTACCAGACCACTTTCGTAGAGCCACGTCACCCTGCGTGAAGTGAATATTATAATTTGATTTAAAGGAGCATGTGTACTGATATCTTCCAAATGACATCACGGACTTGGCGTCCTAATGTACTGCTACTACAGTATGGTGTCTGTGCGTGACATTAATGCAAGCCACCTATACAGCTTGCAGGGAGAGAAAAATATTGGGAGCCTTTCCCATATCGGGGAAATGGGGGCAAGCGAAGCCTGGTGAGTCCGTGCTTGACCTACTTTATTTATTTATTTATTTATTTATTTATTTATTTGTCATTGCGCGATGCTCCCTCCTAAACTTTTTTCTTCCTCCATGCTAGGAGTTTGACTTTCACCCACGTGCTCAGCAGCGCGACACTTATGTTGCTACTGGCAACAACGATTGTCATACGTGAAACAATTGAATGCAACAGTAAAATGTGCCAACGTGAAACAAGTGACCTAATTAAAAGATTCGATTGCCATATCAGAAACGCCCGATCGCCAACAAGCCAACGATCGAGAGAGCAACAACGATCGGAAAATGACGCGTATGCAACTATGAATGCAGCGACCGCACATTCGAGGGCAGCATTTCTCTACACCCGCGTTTCTGTATATTCACTAGTGCCGGGTTTTGTAGCGAGAGCTACATTGGCCGTATTCTCGCCGTTTCGCTGAGGCCGGTGGCCGCACCGCGAGCTGAGCCGTTGCCTAGCAACCAACGCAGCTGAAAGCGCCGCTCACCGTGCCATCTGGCATGACGTCAGAGGAGGAGCCGGTGAAATCACGTTTCAACAACAGAGGAGGAGCCGGCGTTGCATCGTATATATGGAAGGGGCGGCTCAGTGGAATTCGTCGGCAGAAACAGAACCTTCAGAATCCAACAGATAACGAAGCCAAGGAAAGCATTGGCGGAGTGATTTGTAGTTTTTAATTGAAATTGTGACAAAATGAAATGAATTAAATTTCACGCAAGGACGGCTCGGTACCGGTGGAGATCAGGTGATCAGCAAAGCATGTAGAAGTACTTAACTATTCCGCCCTCCTTGCCAGATACAAACTTACACTGCAGTAAGGATACGTTCCAGTAGCTTACGTGCAATAGGCAGTGCCCCTGTGAGGAATGCTGCACTCCTCATCGCTCCCTGCAGGTTAATGAAGCAGATGAGCAATGTGCCGCTGGCCATTAAGTCGTTCGAAAGTCGAGCATGTCTCGTTTCGAAAAGACGACGACGAAAGAACGCGAAGCTTACACATACACAAAGTAGTTCGAGAATTGTGTCTGAAAGTCACAACATGTGAGGGTAGTGGAAGATTTGATCGCTGCATTCATAATTACTTTTTCTGCGGTGGCAGACACCTCTACATGACAACAGACGTCAAATACGGCAGTAATTAAGGAAACTAGATTAATTACTTCTTTAGTTAAAGGAGGTAGGCGGTGTGGTCAACTAAGAGCACTGGAGCCCTTCCTACAGAAAGCCGCTTTAAGATATCGAAAAAGCGGACGGTGGTAATTTTTAGCAGAGTTGAAATCTGACCAATTTTGCCGGCTAAACTGGTACAGAAACTTGGAACAGTGCTACAGCCATGCTCTACGAGACGTCCAGCATGAGCGAGAGTTGTTATGTCAACCGTCGACCGACTTCGCTACTTGGGTGTGCAGGCTGTGCTTGCGATAATAGCACGCACGGCGGACATACGTTAACCACCGCGACCATTGTCGTGAATGGCGGCATCTTTCTAGTCTTCTGCTTGTTGTGCTCACGTGTGCTTCGGCTTCGGTTTTGCCGATTAAATGGGTCAAATTTCATTACTTCGCTATAATTACTAGAGGCAGCTTTTTCGAAACCAAATTGTGGCAGTGGGCTCTTCCCAGTGAGAGAGAAAATACAACAGTTATTTGGTGTTCTGCGCGAGAAGATCAGTGAAAGTGCAGCGCGGCACAGACAAAGGACGAGAAACGAACGACACGAGCGCCCA
Source organism: Rhipicephalus appendiculatus (assembly GCA_030522465.1). Taxonomy (NCBI): domain Eukaryota; kingdom Metazoa; phylum Arthropoda; class Arachnida; order Ixodida; family Ixodidae; genus Rhipicephalus; species Rhipicephalus appendiculatus. The sequence continues at coordinate 12,421 of JALIZH010014769.1, read as the reverse complement.
GATCGACACCAACTCGCCCAGATCGCCGCATTAGTTAAGATCGGTGAGTGGGATGTTTAGTCCGGGATCCCATTGGCGCGGGCCGCTGTCCTCGCGCGTTCAACGATGGCCTCTTGGGTCTTCGGATCCGAGCTGGACAGAGCTGCCTCCCCATCCTATAATGTTTTGTTGCGTCCTGGGTTGCATAGATGGATTGTGTGGGCATTCCCATACCATGTGGTACAGGGTGGCTGTTTTATTGACGCAGAACCTGCATTGTGGTGCGTGTGTATCGGTCTATCTTGGACAGTATGTATGCTCTTCGCAGGAATGACTTAAAATCTATTGGGCCAACGGTCCGCCGCGGTGGTGTAGCGGTTACGGTGCTCGGCTGCTGACTCGAAAGTCGTGGGTTCAATCCCGGCCGCGATGATCGCATTTCGATGGAGCCGAAACACTAGAGACCCGTGTACTGTGCGATATCAGTGCACGTTAAAGAACACTAGATGGTAAAAATTTCCAGAGCCCTCCACTTCGGCCTCCCTCATAATGACAACGTGGTTTTTCGACGTAAAACCCCAGATATTATAATTAATGGGGCCAACCACCTGCTTCCAGTAATTAAAAGCAACTTAATATATTTTCTGTAATCACTGCCGCAATTAATGTCTCTGGTCATCTCAAAATGTCTGCCACCACAGAAAAAGTCATTGGCAGCGAGCAAGTATTCCATTTTCCCTAATTTCTAAGAATTTCGGACACATTTCTTGAAACATCCTGTATATGTGTAATGTTTAAGATAATTTGAATTGAAGCGCTTTGTCATGGTAAAACACAAGCTGACAGGGAGTGTAGTTTTAGTGTGGGGACATCGTGGGATTTTTTCGTTTGGTTCTTGTCGACTATACCTGGTGTATATGCGGCGGTGTAGGTCGCGGCGCATGGAGCGTGACATGAGGAAAGAAAGCCTGTGCTCTTCGATGATCTCTCGACCGAAGTGGAAGCTGGCCGTCGACTCGCGTCGGCAGAAGGCGGCCATGTGGAACCGCTGCGAGTTGTGGTCCACCATGAACACAGCGCGGCGTTGGATCACTTCGCGCATGTTCTCGTCCATGTACATGATGTTGCCCGGCATGGAGCCGTTCTTGCGCACCACCATGCGCCACAGCTTTTTTAGCAGCGGCGATGGTGAATTCTGCGTACGTAAAATAAATTCGGGTTGTTACTTTTTTCGGGTTGTCAAATTTAGCTGTTACGTGAATGAGATTGTGTTGTTGTTTTGCAATTGTTCAAAAGTTTCGAAAAAGCTGTGGAAAGTTGAAAATTTTAGAACGATTGAAACAAACTCCTCTGTTATCCCGTAGATCGAAAATAGAAGCAATATTGCTGATTAAATTGATAGCTGCACGCTTGGTACAGCTTCAAAGTAAAATTAACAGCGCTAAGCAGTAGGTATTTTGTCCCTTGTCGTTTGTAGCCTTAGCCTTTCTGTGTATGACACGGTTTTATAACCTGCACCTACTAATAGAGCCAAAACGGACAAATTTTATGTATTATACATCGCTTTTAAGCGCAACACTAATTTATAAGGAACATTTTGCTATACTCTCGCAAATATTGTAAATATATGACATAAGCTGCAAATTTATCTATCAGACTTATCGATTTTAAGTGCTCTAGTAGCTGCACTTCAAGTATTCCAGTAGCTGCACTACACCTGTTCTTGACGTAGCGGCACACGGTTGTAAACTTCGGATTCATTAATATGGTAGCGGCTTTCGGAGATTATCGCAAAAGAAATCCTTCTAGCCACTAAATAAAAAAAAATCTGCCGTCCAAAGTTATTAGCATTTAAAATTCTCAAATGCAAACTGTCTTTTTTTTCTTCAAATGAGTCTAACGCCTGTTTCAAAATCTACTACTCTGCTTTCAATGTACTTGAACAGGTAAACCAATGTTGGTCTCTAGTTTGACCTTCACTTTCATTTCGCCAGTCTACATAGACATGGGACAGCTAGTGGACCGCCACGCCGGAAGAACTGCACCATACAGGATGACCATCTTGGCATATAGTTGACATCAAGTACCTATACAAATACACTCATCACCTGGACCACGGACTCGTCTCGATTCTAACAGCGACAACTCCGAGCAGTCGTTACGAAACAAAGCTTTTTCTCTCTCTCTTTTAGGGAGAGGTGGTCATGACCAAGAGACTCTAAAGTGTGCGCTATCCATATTCGCGCCATCAATCACGACAGATCACCAGAGTGATTGTTTGAACATGGTCCGGGGTACCACCAGAATGGAACTAAATAAATTCACGTTATGGCTGAGTAAGTATTGTTAACTGGACATCAGAATACATAAAGGAGCCCTTGTAATTCCAAATTGCATTGGGCGAGTTGGTGGTTGCTCACGATCTTGGTGTAGCGCTCAACTTACAGGGAAATAGAGGAAGTCATACAAAGCCCACTTAACGATTCATGAGAAATCGTTGAACAGGGAATTTCATGGGAGCAAACGTTTCGAAAAGTACACTTGGCTTCGTCAGGACAACTGAACATCGTCTGCCCTGACGGAGACAAGTCCAATTGCCGTAACTTTCGGTCCAGCGACTTTCCTGTTGAACGATTTCTGTACACTTGAAGAACCCATCTTCCCTTGAACTAGCTTACTATTGTTATTAATTTAGGTTCTTGCTCCAACGGCTGTTTATATGCCCCAAGGTTCAGCTGAAAGAAGCGCTTAGTATCTAAAATGACCAGTTTACTACTGCGATTAACAACCAGATCCAAAGTTTCTTTCGGTACACCATCTGAAACGTTAGGCTATGAGTCCAACAACTGTCAGCGAAGGACATCTCCATTCCTCCACTCATCCAATTAATCCAAAATTCGCAAAGGGTCAGCAGAAGCTGGTTGGCCTGCGGGGACAAGTCCGCGAGTAGAGTAGCTACACTGACCGAAATCAGGGCTTCATAGTACGAGCCCTTCCATATGAAGGGCCTCAAGTTCGGTCGGTCGACTACGTCTTGGACGCTGTCCACTTGAGTCGGTTCGTTCTTGACCGCCATGCTGGATTTGAGGTGACCCGCGAACGAGTTGGCGATCACGAGAACAGCCAGCAGCCACGAAGTGAGCACGATGCGCCCAGACGTCTGTGAAGACGCGCGTGGTGAACCTGCGAGCAAACGAGGGCACAAATCTGCAGCATTGTGCGCGATCAAAGAAGCGGTGAAGTGTCCGACTAGTTAATAGAATCTGAGTACGTCTAATCAGTGATTTGCATAAAGGACATGTTAGTAGAACCGTGAGTAGACGGAGACGGATAGACAGACGAATGGAGGAGAGGCAGGAAGGTCCACTGACAACGTGCCTGACTGACCAGCCTGACTGACCAGGCGCAGGAAAGCTGGAATAATAGATAGTGTAAAGATGACAAAGCGGTGCTCGGGCACGGGCGCATACCCGGCTAGTGGAAGACAAGGAGAAGGACGAACAGCCGGCCCGTAGCAAGGGCGTTGTCTCTTGTCTGTCTCGTTCACGACAATGGCGCAGTCGTCGAAAACCAAGCCTTAAGGTAGACACCGCCTGTGCCTATGCGTCTTCGCCGTTCCGGGGACCAGCCATTCAAGGAAAGCTGTCCACGCTTCCTCGGCCATGGAACCCTTCTACGAACCACGTTCTCCTCGTCACTTCTTAACCTCCCGGTGCTGCGAACGCCGTACGGGGACGGCGTCCAGGCCTCCTCGGCGGCTGGACTTCCCCAATGGCAAGGGTCCCGTGAAGATGACCCTCACATCTTCTGAGCCTCCAACGGACGCCGTCCACGCGTCCTTGTTCATGGATTCCGCAGCAGTGCGCACCGGGGATGCGGTATCCTCAGCGAATGCCGCCACTACTTCCACGGGCGCCTCATCCGATGGTCTCGTAGAGTTGATGCATGCCTTCACACAACTGTCGAAGCAGCTCGACGTCTTCACGCCGTTCGACTCCGTGTTCACGCCTGCCGCGTCATCATCGGCTGTTTGGGCAGTGTCGGAGTTCCGAGGCTTCCAAGACGACGCTGCCTTGTGGATTGAGGTCATCAATTCTTTCGGTTCTCGTCATGCCTGGCACGACAACCAAAAATGGCTGGTGGCCATAGACCGGCTTCGTGGTGCTGCCGAGGCATGGCATAAATACGAAGGCGTCAAGCAATCGTCCTGGCTTCAATGGAGTGCACGGCTCATCGCTGTTTTCGGCCGGATTTGCCACGAAAACTGCGAGTTCAGCCAGACGCCTGCCGAGGACGGAGCTCAAGAGGGGCACCACCTCGAGGCTGCAGCTCAACACTGCAGCTCACCATCCTGCCCTCGCACAAACACCGGACTCGGCTTGTTCAAGCAGCCAGTCCCGAGGGATGACCTGCCGCTGAGTTTCGGTGGCCGAATCAACGACGTGGCACCGCCACCTACACTACAGCGAGCCACCCAATACCGAACGCGACCGCTTCCAACGGTACAGGTCCACGTTGACGGAATCGGCGAGCTTACGGCTGTTGTACAAACCGGAGCTCCACGTACTGCGCTGCATCGACGCCATGCCACAGCCGCCCTCCAGCCTTGGTCCGAGGCACCCCTGAGCGACCTCGGCAGAAGCGTGTTGCCAGTCGGTGCGCTGGATTTGCAGTTACAGACCGAAGCCTGCAGTTACTACCTTACCGCCGTTCCCGTCATCGAGGACTTGCACGCTGACATGGTTTTGGGAGCCGACTACCTCCTGTCTGGTGAGGTTCAACTCATCATAGATGGCGGCCGTGTTAAGCTTCACTGCTTGACACCGAGCATTTCCTCGGCCCCGAGTTCCCCAGTTGGAAGACTGCAGTCACAGATATCCAGCAGCGAGAGCATCCTCAGTGACCAGCCGAAGGCACATCTGCCTACTTCACGGCAGTCATTGGCCGAGTGTGCGAGTGCTCCGCTCAATGAATCCATGGCTGCCGACGACACATTTATGGAAGACATGCCTGTCCTGTCGTCGCTAGCGGCCCCGAAGAAGCAGCAGAAGACGAACGGCACGAACAGCGGGCACGCGGAACCGACGCGGCCGGCGGGACGCCGGCTAGCCCGACACAACGGAAAGAAAACGTCTACTCGACACGGATGCTCGTCACACACTCCTTTATTTACAGAGCGCCAGCATGCGCCTAGCGGCGCGGTACAGAACACGCATGAAGAGCGGCGCCCTCTGGCATGCGCAAAGTGAAAACGAAACCGAAAGTCACGACACAACATCATCCCCCCTCTCGGAAGAAGTTCCTTATACACAAGTAAAACACACAGTGAATCCACAAGCAAAAGAAACACACTGAGAGGAATGAACATATCCAGCACCGAAGAATGCCAACATGAACCTCACAAAGTACAAGAAAATTACAAAGCACAAGAATAAACAATTAAGCACTTTAGGTCACAAAATCAGCGAAGCAGCTCGGCTTTTTAAGCTTCCTTCTAAAGCGGCGCCTTTGAGCAGAAGAAGGTGAAGGCTCTGACGTAGCACTAACACTCGTGGCCTCTACAGTTGGGCTCGCAGACTCAGCTGCAGCGACACTTGTCGGACCCACGTCCGATTCTGCGGCCTCAGCCGCTTGAGAAAGTTCATGTGGTGTAGATTGACCAGTCACACCAGCTGGTAAGTCCTCCCCCTTAGCGAAGAAGTGTCCGTGTCCGTAGAAACTTGCTTACGCGACTGAAGAGGACTGCGGCGCGTTTTAGCACGCACCGGGCGCACACCACGTGAAGCACGCACGGGGGACACACCAGCAGGTAACACAGCCGTAGAAGGCACAGTAGGAGGTAACACGGCCGTAGCAGGCACAGCAGGGACACAGCTAGTTGGGACGCGAACAGGTGAAACATGGACTGTATCAACAAACCCAACCTGAACAGGCGTCGTTGGAGTAGCAGAAGTCGTGTTATCACCCGGAAGGTCCGGCATGGCCTTCGTAGCAGCAGAAGCACTTCGATTCGGAGAAATCACATCAGGTCGACGCACCACTTTATGCCCAAAGCCGCGCACACAACCCAGTTCACGGGTGAACAGGTGACGGAATTCACTGGGCGCGTTGACCGGAAGATCAGGTTGCACGTCGACCTGGGCACAAGTCATGGAAGCACCGAGAATATTTATGGATAATGCCTGTATAGCATCACGACCTAGTAAGGAGCTGCCATTTGCAGCGACGTAGAAAGTGACGGAAGCAGAACGACTGCAATACCTGACTTGCTTTGTGAAAGATCCAAAATTCTCAATTGTTCCTTTGGAATACGTTTGCAGAACGACGTGCGAAGGAGAAAGCCTAACGCCTGAAAAATGACGATAAAAGTCGGCGGCGCCAATTAACGAGACGGACGCACCAGTGTCCACGAGAAGAGTCAGGGGAACATCGCCCACTGTTGCGACAATGGTCGGCTCAGACGTTGTGTGGCAATCAGCCACATTTAGGACGGTGACTGTATTTGTTTGGCCGTTACACGAAGTCGGCGAATCGGCTGCGTCTTGACGTGAGGCCGAATTGCATACGGCTTGATAATGTCCGCGTTTACCGCACGCGAGACAAGTTCGGTTCCGAGCCGGACACTGAGCGAAATTCGCTAAGTGGCGAACTGAGCCACAACGGAAGCAAAAGGCAGGCGACTGCGCAGAAAAATGTTGCGCGCCGCGGAAGGACTGTGAAGGCGGACGGCCATGTTGGCCGCTGCGTTGAAGCTGGGGAGAAGGGTAGCCATCTTGGCCTTCCCGCCGAGACGAAGAAGAAGGGCCGCCATGTTGGCGTGACCCGCGAAACGAATGGGCGCCATGAGGCCCCGCAGCGGAAAGTTGCTGCACCGAATGCGGAGCGAACTGCTCTAACTGCACGCGTACAAGTTCATCCTCTCGTGCAATCGAGAGGGCTTCTGCAAGTGTAACGGACGAGCCTTTTTGAAGGAGCCGGCAACGGACATTTTGTGAAGCGACGCCAATAAAGAGTTGCTGCCTGATCATGTCATTTTCGAGCGCGCCGAACCCGCAGGACGCGGCTAGCGACCGGAGACTGGCAATGAAGTCTACAACGGGCTCGCCGGGGAGCTGTCGACGCTCTTGGAAGCGGAGGCGCGCGACATAATCGCAGGACGCATCTTTGAAATGGTCGTCGAACAATGCGACTGCGGCTTGGAATACATCAACCGACGCAGGCGTCCTTGACGCGCTGGCGGAACTCAGCGTCTGATAGAGCAGCGCCTCCTCTAGAAAGATGCCTGCGGCGTCGCTCGCTATCCCATTGTAGCAGAGCTGCCTTGAGTTGTCGTTGCTTGCCGAGGGATGGCGCCAGGTTCTCCCTCTTGTTTTCTATGGGGATAGGGTGATGTGGCAGCGGGGGGTGGTAGTGTGCGCATGCGCGCATGTGTGTTTCAAGCGGCCACCGCCAGGATCGCCAGCTACTGCCCTCAATAGAAACGACGAAGGAGGGAAAGGGAAGGGCAGCAAGTTTTTGGCTCACGCGGCAGGCATCTTTCTAGAGGGGGGCGTTGGATAGAGTTTCAGGCCGGCGTGGCCCAACGCGTTAAGCAGCAGGGCCTTCCGCCGCTCCGGCTTGCGGGCGTCTTCCCCGACAGCATCCACGTATGCTTCGAAAATGAATTTCCACTCAGCCCACGGAATCGGTGGGTCGCCGGGCGTTGCAAGAAACACGGGAGGCAGAATAACAGACGCCATCTCAGAAAAATTGACATAGAAGGAAGGAGACGAAAGCAGGAAACGCTGGCCGCGTTCGAGAAGCAGAAATACGAACGTAGAAGAAGAAGACGCTGGCCGCGCTGAATGAAAGAAAGTTCTTACAGCATCCTCGTCGCCATTTGTCGTGTCGTCGCTAGCGGCCCCGAAGAAGCAGCAGAAGACGAACGGCACGAACAGCGGGCACGCGGAACCGACGCGGCCGGCGGGACGCCGGCTAGCCCGACACAACGGGGTTGGCGCGAAGCGCCGAAGAAAGAAAACGTCTACATGAGACGGATGCTCGTCACGCACTCCTTTATTTACAGAGCGCCGGCATGCGCCTAGCGGCGCGGTACAGAACACGCATGCAGAGCGGCGCCCTCTGGCATGCGCAAAGTGAAAACGAAACCGAAAGTCACGACACAACAATGCCTGCTTTGTCGCGATTTGCCGGGCGCGGCATGACCGAAGCTAGCGATGCACCGCAAGCAGATGGAGCCATCATCGGCTCTTCTGGCCGCCTAGCGTGCAATTCTGCTGACAACGACGGGCAGTTAAGTCTCACTTCCAGCTTACCAGCTGACTGCCGTGCGGATCCCCACGAGGCAGTCTGCGTCAATGGGGAATCCGATGCTGATCGGTCAGACGGCGACCAGCTCGCACGAAGCAGCGACATGACGCCTTCGTACAACCCTGGCGCCTGCAGCGAGGGTGTGCAGCCATGGTGCTGTTAACCTGTGTGGACGCCGCGGTAGACAGCCAACCGATAGCACCTTGCTTCCTCGCGGCCGCGGAAGAGGAGAGTGCGGTGACGGCAGCGCAGAGCTTTCTCCGTCATCGCAGCCTGTCCGAACTCGAAGGCGTACTTCGTTAGGCAAGAATTTGCCTGCTCTCCTGGTCGGCATGCAACGACCGGCACGACACAGTCAGTGGCGTCCCCCAGAGCCATCATCGGCCGACTTTCAAAGCAAGACACACCGTGGCCGTGACCGGCCTCTGCGAGGCAGCCAATGCCGCCCGCCGGAGGCATTAGTTCTACCTGTGGTGGTTCATGGACCAGGTCCTCTGAATGTTTCCACCTCCGAAGAGATGACCGCCGCCAGAGAAGGGCTAGCTTTGGCAGGACTGCATGTACGCAGCGTGGCCCAGTGTAATGATGACAAAGCGGTGCTCGGGCACGGGCGCATACCCGGCTAGTGGAAGACAAGGAGAAGGACGAGGGATAAGGAACAGCCGGCCCGTAGCAAGGGCGTTGTCTCTTGTCTGTCTCGTTCACGACAATAGGTAAGAAAAAGGAAACATAATAATACAACAGAGGGACAATTATTGCGAACACATACGACACAAGTTACCAGCTAACTAGCAATCATAAAGTTCACTAGACTGTAAAAAGTACCTCAGAGGTTTTGTGCCGTGCTGCATGTAAGTATTCGTTGGACAAAGTGCAGGATATTTTCCGCCGAATGTGTATTTTCATTCAAGCGGTGGAGTCAAGGCGTGACAAGGATTGGCAGTAACATAGAAGGTGTTCAACAGTATCCTCACTGCTGCGAAAGTCTTCTCACTGCCCCCCGTCCTCTGGTTACGCTAATGCAGGCCGCCCACTAAAGAGTTGCCAAGTAAAATTTACCTTGCAGTCTTACGCCAATAAGTAGTACATAGAAGCAGTGCTAGAGTAGGACACAGAACAGCTAAAAGCGGCATTTAATCTGAGTACCCTCCACGTTCCTGGCGGCTACTTCACAAAGATGAAAGTTAAGGAGGTTATTACGTTGTTCTATATAAAAATCGCCAGGCCTGCGCGGTACACGCAGCACAGTCACAGCGAAAGATAAAAGAGCAACCTTTCCCCCCGTTGTAAACTCTCTTAGGGGCAACTAATACAAGCAAGGTTCCCACTGCGCCATGAATCACCGTAATTTTTGCGAAGTAGGGAAGCACCCACCATGTCATTCTGCGGAGAAGCGTGGTACCCGCTACAGATCTGCGAGTCATTTGGTGCGCTTTGTTCGCGCTGTGGCTGATGACGGCGATGAATTTTGGCTGAGCCCTTTGCAATGGGTTGGAAGCATTCAACGACCCACTCGTCGCGAAAATCGCATTGTGTGGCGCCTGGTTGTTATTTTACTCTTCTACCACGCTACATTACAAACGTTAACGAGATTTCTTGTTCGACATGACGCCTGGATAAGGTCGTTTTGCAAATGAGTTTCAAGTCCGAGCGTGGCTCTGTGGTAGAATACTCGACTGCCACGTAGAGGGCCCGGGTTCAAGTCCTCTCCTGCATATTTTTTGTCAATTCACTTTTTTTTTTATTTCACGCATTAGCAATCACGGACACCGGTGGCGGCGGCGGCAGACAACTATGGCACCAACATCGGCTGTTGTTGTGATCTCATGACAGCTTTCGCTGTGAAAGAAGCCGTTGCTTTAACGTACTTTCTTGCGAGCAAAAAGCTTCCATCAGAGTCTCGAAAAAACGTGCTCGATTTTCAAAATAATTTTACGTAGGAAACACAGCGACCGTTATCTTGGCTGTTGTCTTCCTCATTGTGGCTGTTTTGTTAACGAGTAGATACTCCGCAGGCTTCGGGGATGGCACCGTACTCCAGGTGCAATCCCCGAAGCCTGCGGCTATGCTGATGATCCGGGCGGCGTTGATTACTTCCAGACGACGGCGTCGGAGTAGGGGGAGGGAGGTCCAGATGTGAACGGAGGAGCACCTCCACCAGATGTGGATGTGCTTCGGTGAAGAACGAAACAGTGAAACCGATAAATATTTCGTTATTTAGCTAAGAATAATATGCAGGGCTGTATCTCTGTGTTTCTTTCCTTGTGTTGTGTCCTTCGTGCACTGTATATCGTTCTTAGCTATGTACCAACTCGCCCAAACATCCGTTTTAGCTAAGTAGGTTACTTATTAGATGAAGCTGTTTCCCGTAAAAGGAACACTAGCAGTACAAGTAATTAGCGCTCGCAGTACAGTGACAGCGGTGAACACGGTCGCTGGTCGTCGGTTATCTGGCAAGCAAGAGTGAAACACGTCGTCATTTACACATGTTGCATCGCACGTTTCAGCGTTATCTCTGGTGGTCGCGTAGGGGCCAGGATAAGCTCAACTACTTCAGCCGTGCGCGCAATTATATCAGAACATTGGAAAGCAATTGTGTACGTTACGATACATAGTAGCGTGGTATGCGCCAAGCAATAGGAGTCGTAGGAGATTTAGCCAGTGAGGTGCGGTCACTATGAAAATACATACTGACAATATCTGCGAGGGCCTCAAGTCCCAAAACCACGATGTTATTATGAGAAACACCGTAGTAGAGGGCTCTGGGTATTTAGACCACCTGGGTTCTGAAACTTGCACCTAAATCTCAGCACACGGGTGTCCTATGCATTCGCCTCCATCTAAATGCGACCGCCGTGACAAGGGAATCGAACCCGCGCCATCAATCTTAGCAGAGCGACAACCTACGCGCTAATTCACCTCGGCGGGTAAGAGAAACAAGTATGCGTAACAATATTACACGTTTAACAGCGAAAAGAAAAGTAGCACAACTGCGTGCATTACATTTACGTGTATCGCATTTAGTTTACCGCTTCTTCCGAATAATAGCGTCAATAAACACCATGACATCGTAAATCTTTCATCCGTATGTGCTGCGGGACAAGTGACAAAGCAATACGATAGTTTGGTTGCGAAATTCCTACCAACCACAAGCACAAGGCGGCAATTCGTGTTTAGTTACGGTTAACTTAAAAGCATGATAATAATAATTCATGGGGTTTAACGTCCCAAAACCACATATGATTATGAGAGACGGCGTAGTGGAGGGCTCCGGAAATTTCGACCTGCTGGGGTTCTTTACCTGCACCTCGTTGCCTCGCGAACCACGTCCAAAACCACCTCCACCTCCTCCACTCAGGCCAAGCTCTGTCGGGTCTATGGACAAAGACACGTCTTCTAGCAATGGAGCTGCCGCTTCGTTCCTACCACCCAGTCCAAACGCAGCCGTGTCTAAAGCCAGTGACGCTTCTACCAGCAATGCAGTTGACGCTTGGCCTGAACTACCAAAGCTGCATGCACCTGACGAGCGACAACCAGACTTCGACAGTGAAGGACACTTCATCGGTACCTCCTGAACTGACGGACGAAGAGAGACAAGTTGTCGGCATGGTCAGCACCCTAGTGAGTGCTATTCGCGTGCTGCTGAGCAAGATGCAGACACCGATAGCTCGAAGCGTGTTGCAACTGCTCGACACCATCACTCCAGTTCTCGCAAGCCTTCAGAAATCAGTTGCTTGACAACACTACCAGCACCACCATGGCTTCACCATCGACAAGGTTTTGGATTCACGGACCCGCGCATACAAGTTGCGTAAAGCAACGAATGCGCTGCTCTGATTTACGCCCCGGGACTGACTCACCATCTGTGATGTTAAGCGCAGAACTGCCGTTACTTCGACGGCAACAGTGACTTCTCTCTCCTCCTCTCTAACTTTTATTCCCCTTACTCCCCTTTCCCCAGTGCAGGGTAGCCTACCGGGCTCAGCCATGGTTAACCTCCCTGCCTTTCTTTTACCTTTATTCTCTGTCTGTAAATCCAAGTACACGGGTCTCAAGCAAACCTAAAAGCATTGTCGAAATCATTTGTCATGCATATCCTGAGGCAGAACCAAGGCTAAAAGCACGGACGAAT
>JALIZH010014768.1:0-53813 GCA_030522465.1 Rhipicephalus appendiculatus | reverse complement strand
CATCTTTGCTTCGGCCGCGTTCGTCAGCCTTTCGTCGTACGTTGTACGGGCTCTTCGTAGCACGTACAACATTCGCCATGGGGGGGGGGCAATGTTATTGATTTTGACTTTGTATAGTACATGGCGGCGAAGGCAAAAGCCCACCGAAAATAACCGTATAATTCTTGCCCGAATAAAAGAAAAACGCAGTAAATGGATTGATCGCGGTATCTTTATGGGGCTTCATTACCGGCAACCTCTGTAGTGGACGTGACTGAAAGTGCACTAAACACGCAGTCAAAGCCATTAATCGTTTATGACTATAAAGTTAGAAGGACATGTATACAGTAAAACTAAATACGGGCATAAGCTTTCCTGCAGGCTATTATTCATTAATACTTTGATGTTTTTGTCTGGTATACGTATGCGACATTCTTTTACAATTCTGGACACGTGCGCAATCGAATATCAATAATTATTCTATTAGTATCTCCATTATATATCCCACAAAACGCATGCGTGCGACCCCTTTGCGCTATTATTCCTCTTTAAACCGTAGCAAGCTTACATGTTTCATCAGTCTGATCGAACGCAGTTCATGTTTATTAATGGAGATTCGTGCGAAACACTCATGCGACCTCGCGCACAAATGTTCATTAGCCAGACAGGATCGCAAAGTCGCAAAGCCAGTTTTTTTTTCTGTCGATCAAGTAGGCAACGATTGATTCTTTCTACCTCGGAGATCATGTTACGCGCAGCGCCTACGTTTTGCGAGCCCGGATAAACAGTGGCGGAACTCGTAACCGAAGTTTTCAATCGACGCTGCACGACAAAGACGAGTGGACGCACAACTCCTTAAACAGCGCTTTTCATACTAAGGTACTATTTTCGTTTTGTCCGATGAAAGGTAAGCGAGCCCTGCAGCGGACTAATGCCATATGCGCTGTTTGCCAGGCAGTGCTGTACCGCCTTTTCTGTGTTCACTCTGTAACTCTCATGAAAGCATGGCAGTATGGACTGTCGGTTGCCTGCAAAGATAAGACGGACTTCTTGAACAGGATAGGATACCTTGTAAGTCCGTGGAGACATCATTAAATCCAAACATCGAGTCCTCAAGAAAATGAGTTGATCGAACATAAAAGCAAACTCGCATTAGTCGAAGGAACAGAGATCTGTTAAATTCGGAACAGTTGTAGAGTATAAAACCGTGCCACGTGTGATGGGACCTCAGCGGGAGCGCAGAATTGTACTGAACCACAGCTGTCTGTGGTTCATGTCTTCTCTAAGGCGAGTGCCCTAGACGCCTCGCCTAAGGTCCTTTAGCCTCACCAGGTGCGAAGAGTGGCTGTCGGCGGCGTGAACACGAGTGATGCGAAAATCATCATCATTTGATGACGCCGCCTTGTGACATCATCATGACGTCACAGATCGCAAACAACAGAAAGGTTATCAAAAGGCTGTTAACCAGAACAAACAAGATAAAACGCCACAACACCGTAAAAACATCGACATTTAACCACCCATCAATCAAAGAATATAACAGAACAAAAAGTTAACAAGAGCAAAATAAAAGGTCACGATTCACCATCCGATGCACACCGCTTCGCCCCAACATCAGCATTCACTTCGTGGATATGCATGGATTTTTTTAGATTTAGAGAATAATAGAGAACACTTTTATATGCAGAAGTAAATAATATTCACTGCTGAACCATATTTTTTTCTAAAATGTTCATTTCCAAAATGTCATACAGTATTCTGCCCACGGAGCCCCGTAAAAGATGGATATTGTGACAACATGCAAACAAGTACAGATGCACGTATCCAGCCCTAAACAGATCGGCGAGGCTTCGAGGAGGACATTGTAAAGCGGGGCTTTACCATATGCCACACGTCATCTTTTCGAACACAAACTGCTTCAAAGAGCGCAAAGGGGTGATAAGGTTAAAGTTCGCTCCGAGCGCTGCGACAAACTCCACGTACCCATATGCCCTCCAAATAAGTTGTCGATGCTTCCAGGTTCAAATTAATGCTCCCGGTCGCAACGCATAATGTATGTCCCCGGGGCAAAATTGGGAATCTATAGAAGAGTACAAAAGATTCCGGGTGGGGAAGGGGAATGCGTTCTGAGGCACCAGTTCAGCGTGAACGCTCTGACAACGAAGCGTTGACTTCATCAAAGCAGCTGTCGTTGACGGCCTGTTTCAACACTGGCCTCCCCTCACACCTCAAGTTGGGAGACATGCTGGGTCGGGTGGAGAGCACAGGACACGCGACGTGTGGCAACAGCTTGCACTGATCAGAAGGCGAGAGTGGAGTGTCTGAGTACACGTTATGAAATACGTTTTCGCGCAGGTTGTATTGAAGTAGCTTCGACTCTATTGAACCGCGGAAGAGGCGTAGCAGAATGGAGGCAGGTTCACGGCGCTTATATGAACACGCTCCACCAACAACTAGCGCATCGTTTGTTTGTGCGATTGTCACTTTGGGGGCCGCTGAATTGGAAGTGGAACCTTTCTGTTTGCGAAGAAAGTACTCTCAGACAGCACAACTTTTCGACCTATTGCAACATGTTGGCGTGCCAGCTTTCTGCCAGTTTTCCGTTGCAATACATTTTCCCAGACAATGCACAGAAACTTATTTCTCAGTATTGGCTTCTAAACTTTTCTGACATGTATGACATCCTTCGGAATGAAGTTCTATCGAAGATATACATTTATTCCACGTCACCCTCGTAAACTAAGCCAATATTTTGTCTAATTAGTTATCCATAGACGGTGACCAAATTGTTACTGTTTCCTTGACTTAGCGAGGTATTCCAAGAGTGCGTCACGTATATTGTTTCGTTTTCTTAATCCATTTTCCTAATTCTCTTTGGTAATATGGCGTACACGCTTGTGAGCTATATACGTGCACTATGTATTGAGAAAAAATCACGCGATTGTATTTTTCGGTGTCGCTGGGCGCTTTCTCATTTGGCGAAATCATAGCTAACTGGTCATTTTCATTCTTTTCAACGTAAATGTATCCTGTACTGGCGAATTTTTGCTCGTGCTGATATATTTCTTACTAGGAACAACAAAATCACTGGTGGAGCGCTGTCCTCTATGCCTTGATTTTCTTCTAGGCATAAGCTTGCAGCGCGAGAATACGCAGGAATCATGTTTTTTTTTTTCGCACTCAAGACTTACTGCTCATGCAACTTAATTTATTTATGAACTCTAACGTCTCTAAGCCGAAATTTAAACTCTGGATATGTTGTTCGCTGAAAGGCACATACACAGAGGAGAAAAAAATAAATGTCAAGTTATGAAGGACGTGCTATGCTACGACACTTAGTTGTAAGAGTGCATGCGGGTACTGATATTGCTATGACATTCTTTGTTTGGTACTGATAAGACCTTGAATCTAAGATGTCGTTGTGACCTACTCTGTAGTTTTCCAAACCCCTGT
Organism: Rhipicephalus appendiculatus; assembly: GCA_030522465.1. Taxonomy (NCBI): domain Eukaryota; kingdom Metazoa; phylum Arthropoda; class Arachnida; order Ixodida; family Ixodidae; genus Rhipicephalus; species Rhipicephalus appendiculatus. The sequence continues at coordinate 50,381 of JALIZH010014768.1, read as the reverse complement.
GCTGCTTCTGCGAGTGGTTAGGCCGATAGGGCCCCACCTCAGTGTTGCCAACCGTAGCGTAATTACCACGCCGTAGGGTATTTTCGAAATTTTTCCTGCAGCGTAGGCTAGTAGAGCGGTAATATGATTTTCTTACCAGCCCTAGGGTAATTCAGACTTTTCGCTCGTAATCAATCGGCGAAATATGTAGACGATTGATGCAACATCTTCAAGGATGAAATTCCTAAGGAGACCCGACAGCTACATCTTCCTTTGAATAAATTTGCAACAGTCTTAATTATCATTTATTTAGGATAAGGCACATAGGAAGGATAACGCGTTACACACGTCTATGTTAGCACTGTTTTTTTTTTTTTCGCGGATGTTTTTTTCTCTCTCCGCCGTCACCCATTTTGTTCGTTGCGTGGAGGGGCTTTCAAATATCGCGACGTTGGTCGGTTACAGTTATATTGGCGAAAGTTTTCCATGCCTCATCGAACACTAAAAACACCGTCGGCGTGAACGCGGGTGATTTAACAAATTATCATCCTATAACCACGTCATCTCATCACGTCATCGTGATATCACATATCGCCAGAATTTGTGACGTATTCATGAACTCATAGGCCCGTATTCACAAACGCTCCTCAACTCGAACCTCGACCTCAAGGGATCCTCGACACTTCTCGCGTTGCAGAAATCGCAACGCGAAAGAGTCCTCAAGGATCTCTTGAGGTCGAGTTTCCAGTCGAGGAGCGTTTGTGAATACGGGCCATAGTGACGTCATTGTGACACATCAATACGACGACAAATATCACATCGTCACTTGGTCTCAGCTGGGCGGATCCCGGACGCACGTGAGGAGCAGAAATCCTGCAATGCATCGGATACCGGTGGCAGTGCAAAACTACGCTAGGTGGAGAAATTTACCGACGGCGGGTGGATCAATCCAATGGGCTGAGAAGAAGAAAAATAAGATTGTTTTCGCCTTGGAGTCATCGTAGACGAGTGCGTAAGGTACCCTGCTATTTTATATTCATGACATCGTATGGATGAATGATAGAGCGTATTCTTTATGACAGGCAGAACGGGAAGGTGACCGGCGCTCTAGCAAGCTTAAGGTTTTATGATAATGATACTAATAATAGTACTACTGCTACTGCAACGACTACTACTACTACTAATAATAATAATATAATAATAATACAACAACTACTACTACTACTAATAATAATAATAAATATTATTATTATTATTACATTACTGCCTAATATTGTCTAGCTGAATGAAGGTTCTATTCCTATAAAAGAAACAGCAGTTATAATTTCACTGCGCAACTTACTGCAGCTTATCGCAGATTTACCTTTGTGTTCCTGTTTTCTTTTTAATTTTTGCCTGCTTCTCCGCCGCTAATCCTTCAGTCATATTTTACTTATTCCTACTGCCGACCTATTTACATTTTCAGCATCCCCCCCCCCCCCCCGCCCCCAAAATAACGCCACAATCAATAAAAACATGCTCCGTTATTTCGTTACTATCCCCAGGCATGTGCATTTCTCTTTACTGAACCTCGCTTACTATGCGTATAGTAAACAACCCGACCTCACTCCAAACAGCAAAGCGCCTCCCCTTGAATTATCGTAAAATGCATCCTAGCTTATTTTGTGTTTAAGCTTTTTGCGATTACGCATAGCCGGTTTACTTTCCATTGCTGCTACACCATACATCTTCACAGGTTTTCTGACATTTCGGTCAACGTTCTTTGTTGCCATATCGCTTACACTGCTAGCCGTATACTTCATGATGAGTCTCCCCAGTCGTTTTTCTCCACTGTGAGGCAACACTCTTCCTATCCAAATACCGGAACGCTTTCTCTACCCATCTTTTGTATTTCAAGTTCCTTATTACCTATTTGAAACATCGCCATTTTGCAGTGCCACCACAAGTCTGCATTTCCGGGATTGAAGTGTAGTTTGTACATTATTATTGTTACACTGCGCTATTTTCAGGCGTATGGTAAAATGTAGTGTAACAAAAAGATTGTGTAAAGTAGGGTAATTTTGATTGTGTCGTAGGGTATTTTCCAAATCTTGGTTGGCAACGCTGCCCCACCTAAAAATTAAGTTCGACCTAGGTTGCCGATCGAAAAATCAAACACGCGCAAGCTACCAAAACGGCCTGAGGCTCTCACCGTAAGACAACGAGCGCACGCACACTTTTCGGGCCAGCGTTAGCGGTTCCCACATGCTGTTAATTTTCTAGATATGGACGAAGTAGTGATTCAGCAAGTTATTGCATGACAAGCGCTAACGAGCGCTGACATTGAGCGCTACTACGTATAACAAATCAAGCCTGCGCAAATGTGGTCCCCAACCTTCTCTGTGGTGGCAGATTGTAGACGAACGAAATCGAGTGGGGCGAGAAATGTAGACGCAAAAAAAGTGTTCGTTCTAGGTAAAACCGAACAAGCCTTGCTGCATCTGCTGCCTTTTTCTTTTTACTTTTGTGGGGCGCATCGTTCACTTCACACTGATAGCTCACCGAATTAGCCCGAGAGCAAATAGACTGGTGACCAGCAGCTTTCTGTGACTTTGTATTCACGACTCGCTGTCCTCGCTTTTCCCTATTGAAAGACATCAATTGATTCCTCTCGAAAGAGCGTGCGCTTGTTTGTGTATGTATACGTGTGCAAGGTGAGAGAAGTGCGTTTCCGCGCCAGAGAGCACCCTATAGAAGGCAACCCTTTCTTTTTACCTAAACTTAGCTCCTTCGATTCCTTTCAGACTCGCGGGTGCGGGCGGCGCGGGCAATTGGGGAAGTCATATAGGGATAGCGAAGGGAGGGGCGCGGCGGTCGGAGATAAAAAGCCGCTTAGGAATCCTTTGAAGCGAGCTGCGCCCGAGTTTGCCCGACGAATATGTTGCGCAAATCGTTTCTCTAATACGGGGCTCTTGCCCAGACCGGTCGTTTGGGCCGCATCGCCGAAGGCTGCGCAAGGCTCGCTTTAGTAGCACGCTTGCCTTTCTCAAAACTTTGCTGAAAGTCGTTACTATGTTATTCTTTTTGTTTTATTTGCGTTTTCGGTGCTTCGCGCGTATGTGTACCGTAATGGTATGCAAAAGGGAAAGCAATCTTTTATAAGTGGGCCGGCGCGCATTTTACCGTCCCCTTTGAGGTTGCCAAGGTTGAATTAAATAGCTTTGTAGCAGGATAGGGACAAGGAGGGGGCGGTGAATAGAGGCCAGGAAGAAAGGGAAATCACGCTGTTCTTGGGATGGTACACGCAATATATCTTTATATATGACGTGTTGCTTCAGAATAGATTACCCAACGTAGCGTACTACATAATCTAGTTTACGTTCTCGAAACTGCGTGCATTGCGATGCCGTAATTGATGTTTGAAATTGTAAGTGCGCTGAGGCACGCAAAAAACGTATGTGGAAATTTTGTTTTTCACAGCGAGTTACGTGGCACAATAACTTGAAATCAAGGGCAAAGATGTACTAAATTTAGCTTCAGAGTATACAAAAGTAAGAACCACTCACGTGAAATGCACATGAACTGACCGCCAGCTTATTCTACATTAGACATGATAACGTGTAATATACCGGAATATATATGTAATCGTGCTGTATCTACGTACTCTGACGAATCACACGAGCTTGTCCAGCAATTGCCGTGCACCAGAAGTATCCTCTACAGCTCTCTTGTTAAGGTTCATGTGATAGTTTTTTATTGACTACTTCCAAAAATGTCGATCAGGTTTAAGCTAAAGGAAATGAAACGGGGTGGCAGTAATGATGGTTGATTGCTTGCAGCCATGTTTCTCGCTCAAAAACCGTGAATTTAGTTTTCATGGTGTTCAAGGAGGCGGAAGCATTTTTCTCTTAAGTCCTAAGCTGTTCGCATACTGCTCAAGTACTGCGCATGAGCGGACGTGGTTCTACATAGGTGCAACTGTGCATGCGCTTTTCGGGCAGCCTGAGTTCACTGACAGTATAGTTAAGCCAAGCACGGTCGTCCTGGTAAGACGACGACTCGAACAAGCCGTCCCTACAGCCTAAATAAAGTTGTCCTGAACATGGCAGGCTTAAAATCATGGAGGAAGTCACGAACTTGGACGGAAGGCGTAGAGTACCATAAAATTGAGAAGAAAAGCAGAACATTGGACCAAATAAAAAGACAACATAGGAGTCAGGTTCAGAGCCAGACATGGAAAACAACCTTTTTTTTCATATATCGTCTTTCCCTGTCATCATGTTTGACAAAATGTGCGTTTTTAGGGAGATGTACGCTATCTGACATCGCTGGATTTTTTTTTAACGAGTTGTCGATTTGTTGCTAGGTTTTAGCGCCATCTTCGTCACTATAGGTCCGCGGCATCAGCTCTGCACTCTCGTATCAAACACCTAAGATCCCATGTTGTGATCCCAGCGCCAATGAAAATCGTATGGAGTACCGAGAGGCGCACGTTCTACCACAGTAGCACCGCTAAGGTTAGGTCACGTACGAAGCGAGAAAAAAAAAAGCCGGTCTTGCGCAGAACGTGCAGCACAGTCACACCGAAGGCTGGAAGAGCGGCCTTAAGGCGGCACTCTTGGGACAACTACTACAAGCACACTTGCATGTAACCCACTGCGCCATAAGTAATAACTTTTGTGTAGTGGGGAAGCGTCCCCAATGCCATTATTACTCATTCTTCGGAAAAGCGCGGTACCCGCTACAGACTTGTAATGCAATATGTGCACTTTGATGATTATGTGGCTGACGACGATGAACGAGTACGCCCGAGACTTTTGCGATGGGTTGGACCATTCGACTACCCACTCGCTACGCAGTTCATATTGTGTGACGCCTGGTTGTTACATTACTGTTATAAAAGGCTTTATTACACACGTTAACGCGATTGCTTACCCGACATGAAGCCTGCATAGGGTCAGTTTGCAACGGAGTTTCGAGCACCGGCGTTGCTCAGTGGTAGAGTACCGGGCTGCCACGCAGAGTGCCCGGATTCCATTTCCGTTTTGTCCTCGGTATTTTTTTTATTTAGTTTTTATCATATTTAGTGCAATTGTGGTTACGGACACCGGCGGCGGCTGACAACTACGGCGCCAGAATCGGCCCTTGTTGTGATCCCATAGCAGATTTCGCTGTAAAAGAACACCGCATCATAATGTTTAGTAACAGAGAGAGATTCGGGCTGTCGTCCAATGCGAGAAAAAGGAGCAGGGTGAACGATTGAACGCAATGAATCGAAACAGATATAAAACCACGATGACCTCTCGGCGAAGATGAAATCTCCGGAGCGGCGCGTGAACTGAGTTGTGTCACGGTGTTCCTTGTGTACTGGTCGACGAGATGTAGCCAGTGCCACGTACTACATCAAGGTAGGTCATGATAAAAGACCCCCCTTTTAATTCATCCGGCAATGTCTCCATGGCGTGCCAATGTGGGAAATTTCAGATTGGACCACAATGTTGGCGAAGTGGTAGAGTGTCCGCCACCAAAGCGTGCAGTGTCGATTTAGATTCACTGCGCCTACCACACGTCTTTTTCTTTTTCTTATGGGTCGACGAGTGCTCCGATGTTGTGGTCGGTGGTTTATGCGTACTCATGTCGAATGGTGGCTGAGTAAAGATCAACGAACTTTCATGGATGCACCATGATTTACCAGCACAGGCTTTCTTAGATGGTGGGTCCTTCCTCGCCCCAGTGGGCAGCACAGAATTACTGTTTCCGGGCGCTTACACGTAAAATATGTCCGAGCGCACTTCTGCCTGGTGAGCGGTAGCACAATGTATTTAGAGTCTCCCGGGAGGGCACCCGCTTGGTAGGACATTGGTGACATGAGGCATGACATGACATGGGGCCACAAGGCATAAAATTTAAGTCATTCTATTTCACTGTTTCCTCCACATACGTTTTCGCACCTGCTAGGCTTTTTTAGCGCTTTGCAGTTACCGCGGTTACCTTTCATATATAAGTGTTAGCTACATTTAGGTGTACTTCGGGTTTTCATTTGCAATATATTTTCACATTGGTTAATGCACTTGTGATACTGCCTTATTGCCTTGGTTAAATCTTTTTGTGCCTTAAGAAATAGTAAATCAATAATAAATCACCTCCGTTTGTCTCGCCTCGTTCGCGACACCACCGCGAACTTTCACTAAGTATAAAGTTGTAGCGCTGACGGATAACTTCAACTACCACCGCTTCCGCAACACGCCGTGAGAGCTGATATCCTGGACCATTTCCTTCTTTTCATGACTGGGCTTCAAAATTGTTACCTGACATTGTATTAATATGCAGAACACTAAAGTAATGCGCCACAGTCTCAAAAGTGAACAGCACTTTGCGATAGGTAGCGAGGCACTGGAAGTCGCAAAGGAATACGCCTACTGAGGGAAGTTAGTGACCGCGGGGCCTAACCACGAGACTGAAGTAACTAGAATAAGAATGCGGCGGAGCGCATTTAGCAGGCTTTCTCCAATTATGAATGGCAGTTTACCTTTATCCCTCAACGTAAGGTATATAACAGCTGCATCTTACCGGTACTCACCTACTGAGCAGAAACCTGGAGGCTTACAAAGAGGGTTCAACTTCTATAGAGGAGCTTAGTCCGTCCCTCCTTCCCGCGTCCCACACCACCATAGCGCGTCCCCTCCCCCCTAATTCTCCTACGCTCACCCCCTTTATCTCCTCTAGGAATCCTCTACTCTACGGAGCGGCCCCCGCGTCCCACACCCCCCCACAGCGCATGCGCGTCCTCTCTCCTACGCTCACCCCCCTTTCTCTACTGCATGAATAAACCATGTGTGGATGCGAAGCAGCTGGGAGACAATTAGCTTGAGCGGGAGCAACGTCGCCGCTCTCATTTCACGGCAGTGGTCCGTGGCGCTGCACAGGAGAGAGAATGAGGCGCGCGCGCTCCGTCATTTTCATGACGCGGAACTACCGTGGCGCCCCCCAGCGGAGTATGCAGCTGTCACACCACCTGTCGTGCGCGCCGCTCCGTAGAGGATTCCTAGAGGAAAGGACGGGGGGGGGGACGTGCATGCGCTGTGGGGGGTGAGGGACGCGGGAGCCGCTCCGTAGAGTAGAGGATTCCTAGAGGAGGGAGGGGGAGAAGACGCGCATGCGCTGTGGGGATGTGGGACGCCAGAGCCGCTCCGTAGAGTAGAGGATTCCTAGAGGAGAGGATGCGCATGCGCTGTGGGGATGAGGGACGCGGGCGCCGCTCCGTAGAGTAGATGATTCCTAGAGTAGAGCAAGGGGGGTGAGCGTAGGAGAGCGTAGTAGAGGGGACATGCATGGGCTGTGGGGGGTGTGTGACGCTGGGGCCACTCCGAAGAGTAGAGGATTCCTAGATGAGAGAAAGGGGGGTGAGCGTAGGAGAGAGAGGGGGGGAGGGGACGCGCATGCGCTGTGGTGGTGTGGGACGTGGGAAGGAGGGACGGAGTAAGCCCCCCTCCGAACACATGCAAGCAAGATTAAGGAATGGGGTCAACCTGGGCGACAGACACCACCTGTCTAGCCATTCCTAAGAAGCCTCTCTGTGCTCTCGACCATGACTCAAGGAATGGAGTCAACCTGGGCGACACACACCACCTGCCTAGCCATTGCTAAGCAGCCTTTCTGTGCTCTCGGCCATGACTCCGGTGACTGTAGTGGTGGTCGACGGCCTTCATATTACTACAGTGTTCTGGTTCGCATAATGGGTGCTTCCCTACTTTGAAAGTGGCCGGACGCGGGACGGGGGACGCGGGACGCGGGAGGGACGGACAGAGCCCCGAGCATAAGATGCTTCGCATCTAAAAAATTCCCCCATCTCCCGCTAAAGGGAACCATGTGTGGATGCGAAGCAGCGGGGAGATAATTAGCTTGAGCGGGAAGAACGTCGCCGCTCTCATTTCACGGCAGCGGTCCGTGCGCTCATCGCGGCGCTGCACTGGAGAGAGAATGAGGCGCGCGCGCTCCGTCATTTTCATACCGCGGAACTACCGTGGCGCCCCGAGCGGAGTATGCAGCTGTCACACCACCTGTCGTGCCCGCCGCTCCGTAGAAGATTCCTAGAGGAGAGAACGGGGGGGGACCGTAGGAGAGGAGGAGGGGACGCGCATGCGCTGGGGGGGGGTGTGGGACGCGGGAGCCGCTCCGTGGAGTAGAGGATTCCTAGAGGAGAGAAAGGGTGCGAGCATAGGAGAGGAGAGAAAGAGGGGGGAGAGTACGCGCATGCGCTGTGGTAATGTGGGACGCGAGCGCCGCTCCCGTAGAGTAGGGGATTCCTAGAGGAGAGGACGGGGGGGGCGGGTAGGAGAGGAGAGAGATGGGACGTGCATGCGCTGTGGGGGTGTGGGACGCGGGAGCCGCACCGTAGAGGATTCCTAGAGAAGAGAGGGGGAGAGGACGCGCATGCGCTGTGGGGATGTGGGACGCAGGCGCCGCTCCTTAGAGCAGATTATTCATAAAGTAGAGAAAGGGGGGTGAGCGTAGGAGAGAGGACGCGCATGCGCTGTGGGGGGGTGTGGGACGCGGGGGGCCGCTCCGTAAAGTAGAGGATTCCTAGAGGAGAGAAAGGGGGGTGAGCGTAGGAGAAAGAGGGGGGAGGGGGGCGCGCTATGGTGGTGTGGGACGCGGGAAGGAGGGACGGACTAAGCCCCCCTCCAAACACATGCAAGCAAGATCAAGGAATGGGGTCAACCTGGGCGACAGACACCACCAGCCTAGCCATTGCTAAGCAGCCTCTCTGTGCTCTCGGGCCATGACCCTGGTGACTGTAGTAGTGGTTGACGGCCTTCATATTACTACAGTGTTCTGGTTCGCATAATGGGTGCTTCCCTACTTCATGAAAGTGGCTGGACGCGGGACGCGCGACGGAGGACGCGGGACGCGGGAGGGACGGACAGAGCCCCGAGCATAAGATGCTTCGCATCTAAAAGATTAGTTTAACCTCAAGGGAGAAGAAGAGAGCGGAGTGGTCAGGGAACATGCGGGTGTTAAGGACACCTTAGTCGAAATGAAGAAGACATGGTCATGAGCAGGGCATGTAGCGCTCAGGAAAGTTGACCGCTGGTCATTAAGTGCAACTGACTGGGTCCTAAAAGAAGGCAAACGCATGAGGGGAGAGAGAAAGTTAGGTGGGAAGATTAGTTTAAGAAGTTTGCGGGTATAACGTGGCAGCAGTACGCGCAGAACAGGATTGGTTGGCGGAACATAGGAGAGGCCTTTGCCCTGCCGTGGGCGCAGTCAGGCTGATGATGATGATGATAATAATTGAAGGACGTGGTCCCTCGCTTTCCTCCATGCACCAATGATTCAACAGGCTAAGCACGCGAACATGCCACTAAGACCTAGCCTCTTTTGCTGATTCCCTACCACAGTCTGCAACAGCGTCTGCACAGTCTACACTGAAAAAAGGAAAATAAAAGTATACATCGCAATAAACAACCAAGGATGAAAAAAATATATGAAAAATGAAAACACTCGCGGGCGATCTTCCTACTGGGCTTTCGTCAATTCAATGGTCCAAGGCAGCGCGCGAAGTACACATTCGTGCCAGACCAAGCATTGGGAAAGATTGGTAGTGTGTGAGACAGGCCATAATCTACGACATTCACGTATCGCGTGGTGTATGCTACGCTGGGGAGACTGAGCGGTGCTTCAATAATAGTTTATGAATCATAGCACTGCAAAGAAGGCACCGGCTTCCGGCGGTTTATGATTCCCTGTAGAACGATTTTCCATGCAAACAGGCAAGTGAATTCGAAGAAACGTTTAACCAAAAAAAAAAAATCAGAGAAGAAACCAGATGAAATGTTCCCTCCTTTACCAGGTGTCTGTTGCACTCGTCTGCGATACAAAACGATGTATGCGCTCAGTCATACGGGGTTTCGTTCTCTTCCACGTTTCTTTTGCTCTGCATTTCCGATGTGTCTCGTCGCGAGCTCGCATTTACGTGAGCATCAAGGAAAGGTATCAGTTCGTTGTGTAAAATCGAGTATGCGGAACGTCATCATGCGCACTTAGTGCGCATGAGGACGTCCAGTAAAGACACATCAGTAAGTGTGCAGTAACATGATAGAAACGCATGGAAGCAAGAATATTGCTTTATGGACTGCATTCATGTGTGCCACCGTTCAGCTTAAGTAAACTTAAATATCAGGGTAACAGGAAAGTAAATGGAACTAAGGTATGTACACAACACCTACTATAATATTGAGCGTTATATGCCATAAGTTTTGTGCTTATCTGATAAAGTGTTTAAAGTCTGTGCAGGTGGTATACCGATGACACAGATATAGTACATGTGATGTGGAGTTGCTTCGTAGAAGGGCATTGTAAAGAGCAAGTGAAGCTGCTATTTGCGTGTGTGACGTCATTCTGTTATCATGGTGGCTAGCAAAACATAAACCCTGGTCAGGTTTTGACGGCTATGGCTTCACGAAGTATCCATAATGAACACAGCGATGACAACTGAGCGATGCCTAAGATACCAGTGCGGAGACAATGATGAAGGAATGGGTGCGATAATAGTGACAAGCCGTCAAAGAAAACGAGAAGGCAACTTCATGACGTTAAGAAACACTTCATTTTCAGCAGAGAATGAATAGACACGAGATAGAGAACTAATTGCGAAATGTCAGATTTGGCAAGTCCATGTTCTCTTTTTCTTTGCATTTTTTTTCAGGTGTAAAAATCAAGACCTAGTTAAGAGCAGCGTCACACGGATAGCTTCCACCAACTGGGGTTTCTTTAAGTTAAACGAGGTATTATTTTTTATTTTGTTTCGCATTTCATCTCCATCCCCATGAAAGTTGGGCTGGAGAACCACGCTTCTTGATTTTCACAGCTTCAAAAGCAACGTGCATTTATCAAGTAAGCACATTTCCTGGCTGGGAACACCCGACCTTGATCTCAGCAGGGAATGCCATAACCACTAGGATACATTTGAGACATTTTAAAAATGTCTCAAATGCGCGATGATGGGAAGGAAAACCACGCGTCTGTGGCTGTTCCTATTTGCAAGGCATCGACCAAGCGACGCTGGCAACCTGCCCAAATCACGAATGTTCATTTCCTAAGAGATGGTATAAAGTCCACAATTGAGTTCATAGATGAATCTGATTAACAGAAACACACTGTGATGGTCGGAGCAAAGTGGACAACCGTGGTACCGTGGTGACTGCTGCTCATTCATCCGCACTTTGCATACTTCCCTGGTAGTTCTATAGCATCACTTTACTTAACGTCCACGGTCGGTAGCTGCACTGATAAGCTTCTAGGAAAGCATAGAAAATCACAGAAGTACAGTGAGAGGACTCGCAATAATTTGCTCTCAGCAACCTCTGATACCGGAATTCTCAACCATCCTCCCCCCCCCCCCCCCATCCCTACCACTTCTAGCAGATTGAATCGACTCATAAAGACATCATCCATTTTAAAGCTTTTTTAAGATGAGTTGCGTCTCCCTTCCTTTAATCCTCGTTAATTTTCAATCTTCGTTGCACGCGCTTTTTTAATCCGATTATTTTCGGATTTAAGATATCATTCGAAGACAGATAGTGTAACACTGGCGCCAAACGTAAGAAATTAAAACAATTTACTCTCTTTTACCAATTTTTCGATGTTTTTAATTATTTATGTAGTGTCGTGTTCGTTGTTGCAGGATTGTCTTACTTTCCAAACGCGTCTATTACCACGATTAGTAAGAGCACTTTGACGATTACGGTTCCGTCGCCAGCCGCCCATGTTCATACGCGATACGAGTCCAGGTGTAAAATTACCGAGGACCCTACATCCACGCAGGAACGCGTCCAATGATACGCCCAGGTCTCAAAAGCACCTAAAGCAAAAAATCCAAAAAAATCATCCAAGCCTTCAGATAAAGAGGACGTAGAATCGTTGTGCGCCTGCCGAACGTCTGCTCTTCCCGATATTGGCGCATTCCCAAACCTACCTTCAAGTTTTTTTTTTTCGGAGTTCCTTTTATCAACTATGAGAAGTTCGGGTTTCGAAGCAACCATTCATCCCCACTATCTCCCTCTTTTTTCCTGCACTTTACTCGCTGAGAATTTTCCTTCGTTGCTTTTTTACATCTTTTATCGCGCCAGCGGCGGTGAGATTTTAAACTTTATCCCACCGGCTCCAGCTATTCGCTTGTATATACGAAAAAAAAAAAAAACAACGTAAGAACGCACTTTCGCGGATAAGTTTTCGGGCGCACTTTTTAAAACATTACAGCCGCTTTCGCCTCCACGCGGACGTCAGAATAAGGGCCGGTTTATATCGCGAAAAATAACAGCAATAGCAGCCGGTAGTAAAAGAGGAAGAAGAAGCAATGAAACGTGCACGCAATCTAGAACCGCCGCGAAACGGTGGAGCATATCTTCAGCCGGAGGCAAAACCGCCCGGCGAACGCCATTGGGTTACGCGGCCGGATGATGCGAGAAATTGCTCCCTGGCGGAACTCATCTACCATATCCCGTCCAAAGAGATACGGCTGGGGCCTGCCGGCTTTAGTTTAACGTTATGACACTTGGGCCGTCTCTTTTTATTTAACAGTTTCCCAGAAAAACGAGTATATGTTCGTCTTTATTTCTATCAGCAAGCACCCGTTCTTTTTTTTTTTCTTTCGGTGTGTTGTAAACGGGAACACGTACAGATACGGAACATTGATGCACGGGCGCAGACGGGCCATCTTCACGTCTACCATAGTGGTAGATTTTTTTTTTATGTGTTTACGGTTTGCGTCGAGAGATAGCCACGTGCCTGTAATAAATCATTTGTTTCGTATATATATGAGGTTGCATCAGTGCTTCCACGTTTGTGCACCTTCGGGCTACGGTCTTTCCTCGCCGTGAGCCGATTTATTGCGCCGATTCCGAAGGGCTCCTATTTCGGGCTTTGCAGTCGAGGGAAACAGGTTGAACGTGAGCGCACGAGTCTGCTCGGAGGTCGTGGGTGGACTTGAACAGATCGAGAAGGAGCGAGAAAGCAAGACATACAGGTACTGGTATACCGAAAAGTGCCGGTTTCCGTTTGCTTCGATTCCTAGCGGTTACGCTTTGCCGCTTCGTTGCCCATACGGCCTCATGTGTCTTATTTTTTTACGAGTACGATCCCATCCACATCGGAAACTGAGGTGCTTGGAAGCGTGGATCTTCGGCTGGATACCATACGCAGCCGGGCAATCGATTTACGAGACGTCCACTTCAGAGAATGTAAACGCCGGGATCTAACTAGTTGGTCCAGATATTTAATAGAGGAGCAGCTCACCAATGACCATAGGCCTGCGCACGGGGGAGAGGGGGGGGGCAGGGGGGCGGCCGCCATTTGTAGACACGTAAGAGAAGGGGGGCGCAAAGTCTACCCTATACATTGACTTAATAGGGAGGGGGGGCGCTGCGATAAACCTCCGTCCCACCTGAGGGGAGCCCTGCGCACGCCTATACCAATGGCTGTTATATCTAGGCACAGCTGCGTCGGCACGTTTAAGTTTGGTTACCTAACTGAAATTAGAAATCACAGGCTTACGACTGCAGCAGTTCATTTTGCAGAAAAGATGGGTTATGCGGGTTATAGAATAGACGGGTTGGGGACGTGCGCCTGCAGAAGAAAATCAAAAAGCTGCGATATTATTTACGGACAACAAAACATTTATAAATTCCACGCGTAGCATTTTTCAGAAGCAATAAAAACGCCCTTTAAATATATCCTTGAAATTTTTAAATACTTGAAATGACCGCCAAGTGTAGACGAATTCCATGTTAGGAAACAACGGTAGTCACCGTCCGCATATTTAGGCACTTGTACCGACGTCGCAGCGCACAGGCTCCGCCAAACGCTCGCATTGGCCGTCATTGATTACGCGACGACAGGCGCAGAAGCTGTGAAAGTTGCCTCAGAACACCGCACATCCTGGCGCTGTGGCCTTCTACCGGTTATCCTCGCTGCTTTTGGCTTATCTCATTTTTCTCGCTCTATGAATCCGACACTTCCTCATATATTGCGACGCAACCTTGGAATTTGCTTGCAGCGTTACGTAAAGCACGATTTTCCCGCTTATGCACCACATTTCGCCGATGTAGCGGAAGCGATCACGCAGCTTCAGGAAGACAGCACGACGCAAAAGAAACGCCACGTGCCAAACAGATTGGTGTACACGACATTTTCCTCATCGTGGGCCGGGCAACTCCGAGAACCCATATGTCATGCACCCCCCAAATAACACTCGGACAGCGCCTCCATTCAGGAAAACCGAAGACTCGAGCGCGCAGCTGCGCCTACACCCATGTTCCCATCTATATGCGCATAAAAAAATTCAACGACCGAGCCCCCCTGATGATAAAGCCTCTATCATCCATCAGTTGCACCGTTTTTACTTACATAAGCGCCCTTGCGGTACGCCTGGTGCAAACAGTGTCCCTATGTATTCATCCGTCTACTGTATAGGCAAAGAAACAAGACACAGGGTATGGGGGGAGCAATCAATGTACAGCTAGATGGCTCGGAGACAGGTTGGTGGTAAATGACCCGTGAATGAACCACGTGCCAGTCGCGATCATCTCTCCAGAGCGGTCTCGATACGTGATCGCCGGTACCGGCGCGTAGTCGTCGTCGTGTCTAAATCGAATCGTCTGTCACACGGCCAATCCAGTTGGCAGTCGCTCGTTTGCATCGATTTAGTGCGTACGACTATTTCGAAACAAGGCGGACGGGGCTTTTTTGCTTCCGCTATGACGACATGGGGGGTTCTCAGGACGTCCCTCGCATATCCACCCCCCGCGCTTATCTGTTCTGTTCATTTCTGTATTTACGAGAACGAACGCGAGTTGATTGCCACAATTTCCTGTCAGATAGAAGACACGATGGTTTTTCATCGCTATATGAGCGTGCACTGAATCAAACATTAATGCGCACTCTCGGAATCAAGCGGGCCGATTACGTGTACCGATTCAATGTTTATGAGCCAAAGTGAACGATACGTCAAGGTGTATGTTCATGAGTTGGAACGTGCTTGTATTTATCTCTCAGCTAATGAATGGAGCAGCTAGGCGTGATTAATCGACTGCTTCCCAGGTTTACTTGTAAATGGCGGTGATGGCAATTCGCAAAACAATTTCGGAGACGCCTCCAAGTACGGCAGGCAATTAATTTTTTTGCGTTATTTCAAGAACATTGTTACGGACTTCTCTCGCTATAAGAAAAAAGAGAATAACCGGATAAGAATTCCTGCGTGATACATCACCGCTTAAAAACAAGCTGCAAAAAAGAGGATTAAAATGTACGTCCTCCTTAACGTCCTCGCAATGCTTACAGAGTAATAAATAACAGCTTTCGACAGATAGTGACACCTTGCATTAGCTCCTCAACAAAAGAAAAAGATACAGTTTCTGAAGAAAGTTGATACCAAGGAAAAAGAAGATGACTTTTAGACTACCTGAAAGTAATACATTGATTAAAAGGTGTCATATTTTTTTAACGTAGGCCACGCCAAATGAAAGCCTCCGAGCGGACAATAGTATGGCAGGTGTTCTGCTGTATTTTTAATTTTTTAATTTGACGGTGCGCGAGCTCTTCGCTGACTAATTGAACGAATATGACTCGCTATGGCTCGCAGCGGCACTATCATGCAGCGAAACGCTATTGCTCGTGAGTGGTCAACACTCAACCTTTGTACTGGCCTTACCAATGTCTCTCTTGGGAGGACTCTGCGCCCAAGCACATTCACTGAATTGCGCTTCCTAAAGGACCCATACGCAAGAATCGTGGTGGCTTAACAACAATATTCGGTGCTAGCTGATTGTACACCTTTTTCGAAGTGGAACCAGTGTTGTCTGACGGGCTTCGTGATTTTATATCACAGTAGTGCCTGAATAACCTTCAACTTCAAATTTATTATTTGTTCAAGCACAGACTAGAAATGTCCTCCGGGGCTAAAAGTTGCCATCAACCTGTCAGTATTATCCAAATTTTGAGTGTGTTTTAACAGCGAAGCTGCTATAGCCGGCCGTAAAGTGTACATGACCATCAGGAAACTATAATCATGATGAACAGGTGTGTGCCACAGGAACTGGGCAAATCCCACTACTCACCACTGGTGCACAATAAATGAAAAAGGCAACAGCCCAACAAATGGCCGCGAAACAACGGCGGAGAGCCGAAGACCCTGATTGCGTACGAGCATATAAATAAAGATAGAGAAATAGAAATTTTAGGGGAACAAAATTTCCTCGCGAGGCGAGATTCGAACCCACGTAGTGACAACCCAAGGCGAACAGCTAGCAGTGCACAGCATAACCTTGTATGGTACAGTATAGCAAGAGCATGGGAAAGGAAAGTGAAGCAGGGGAGGACAGATGTGAGGGTGAAGGGGAGAGAAAGGAGGAAGGGAAGAGTGACAACATACCATAGAGTGAAAGAGAAAGAGTGAAACAGGACGAAAGGTAGAAAGAAAAACATTGAAAGAAAGAGAGAGAAACAAAGAAAGACAGAGATATATAGAGAGCGAGAAAAAGATAAAAAAGAGGAATCGAGAGATACAGAGGTAGATAGACAGAAACGAAAGATAGACGATGAAAGAGAGAAAGACTGAGAGAAAGAAATACGCAGTTGAGGAGGAGGGGAACGCCGCCAGCTCCGTTGCTACCCCAGTCTTCGCACCACTAGTGCAGAGCTGCCCTACTTTTTGTACTTTTTGTCTGTTTAAAGCCTTTCTGTTTTCGAAAGGAGCATATGCGGCCAAAGAAATGCTGCAGCACATCCTACACGGCATATAATAAAAAAAACAAGCGATGAGGATTAAACCAAATATTAAAATATTACACCATCTCCCGCTAAAGGGAACCATGTGTAGATGTGAAGCAGCGGGTGCTAACGCTTACACTGGCAGCGGCGTTGACGCTGGCGCTCATCGCAGCGTTGCGCAGGAAAGAAAACTGGGGAGGCGCAAAGCACGCAGTGATGGAGCGGTGTTTCCTACTGGAACATGCCAATCGCTGCTAATGGGCAATGAGAGACAGAAGACTCCGACTGGACACAGAGACCCGCAGTCCGCTTTTAGTTAACGCCCACGCTGCGAATTTTTATTGTTCAACAACGCACAGGAGAAATCTCCCACCGGCACCACCTTGCAGGTCAAAATCCATTGCCATATATATGGAGTGGCCAGTGAACGCTTGTGCAGCGCGAGCAGTCGGTTTTTTCAACCAAGAAACTCGCTAGCAGACGCTGCCTGCGTCGGCGTCGCGAGGCGAGAGAGGCGGGAGCGAAGGAGAGGAGAGAGAGGAGGGGACGCGTATGCGCAGTGGGAGTGTGGACGCCGCGGGCAGGGATGCCTAGAGGAGAGAGGGGGGAGAGGAGAGAGAGGGGGGGGACGCGCATGCGCAGTGGGAGTGCGGACGCCGCGGGCAGGGATGCCTAGAGGAGAGAGGGGGGAGCGTAGGAGGGGAGGCGCATGCGCAGTGAGGGTGTGGTTGCCGCGGGGAGGGATGCCTAGAGGAGAGAGGGAAAGGAGGTTTTTTATTTATTTTTTTAAAGGGTTTGTGCATGCGCAGTAAGGGAGGGCACGTGGCACACCACCACCACCACCACCGGATTAAGCTTCGCCATAAGATGCTTCACATCTAAAAGTACATATGTCATACTGATTCTTCATAACCTATGAAAAGATTCAGAGGGCCCTCCCAAAATCCCGGTCACTTTCTCATGTTTGCTGCATTTGTGAAAAGTTAAAGGTGTACTGACACGATTCTGAGACAGTGCAAAAGGGACATTTTTCGTTTCCTTGGCAAGCAGTGTTAACGCTCTCCACGCACCGGATTCAGCCAACACGTGTAAAATATTTTCTTTGATTTTAAACTTGTCGTCGATGAGTATCAGAATGCTAGCCCCACCGCAATGGACATTATCCCGACGAGTCAATGCAGTTCCACTATGTATCCGAACTCTGCATCCTGCATGCAGCCTAAATCAGAGAAATCACTGTCGAGGTCGCTGGAGACAATGCACGCATCGTTGTTTACGTGTACCACTAGTATTCCGCAGATCTGCCGCTAGTACGTCGCAAATTGATGTCTTCCAGTGACGTCACACTACCATGCCAACTCACGAAGAAGACGCCCCCCTCTATATCGAAACCGAAAGTGTCCTTTCAGAGTAGCGGAATCAAAGATATTATGTGTTGCATTCTCAGGCACCACAGTACTCTTTTTAGGGTTCTGGAATGGCGTGTTCCTATTCACAGTAACAATCCCAAAATTTTTATAATTTGTGTCACTACTACTTTAATAGTCACGCCGAATGTAACGTATAAGTAATCGATTAGATTTCCCGAATCGATCATTTGTTTTCCTGGACTATTCGGCGGCAATTTTTAATAATTGCACTATTAAGGAAGAAATCGCAGTCCGTTGCATTCTTTCTATAAGATGCACAGTTCTCAGAGTTAATAACCCTGAAACATCGGCAGCTGAGCATCCCAAGCCTCGTAAACTTTATTACCTGCACCGTTGAGAATTAAATTGTAGTTCGTCGCATTCTTTCTCATGCAGGTACACGCCTGTCGGCTAGCAACCCGGAAACATGTGTTGCGAGACCTCCCAAGCATAAAAACGCACCTTTTGCTGTTGATTTTTGTCTATGGGACCACTGCTCGAAATAATTTGCCTCGAACATGTGCCACAAAGAAAGTGATCACAGGTTCAGATAGCTTAAACTAGCTGAGTTAATTCCCAAGTACCAACCACCAAAATACCCTTCGAAGACAGCATTCACACTCAAGAACCGCTTCGGAGGCAGGTTGAGTGGAACAAGTACAATGAAAAATCGTTGAGCAGATAATGTCGCTGAATGCTATGCTTTGTAAAGATGACTTGCCTTCGCCCCACTCCCCCCTCCCGCCCTTCTCGAAGCAGTAGTATTCCCCCCCCTCCCGCTCGTGACGGAGTGGTTATGGTGCGCGAATGCTGGCCCAAAGGTCGCGGGAGCGAATCTTGACCTTAGCGGCCACATTTCGATGTAGGCTAAATGCTAGGGGCCTTCATCCTGTTCGGGGACCTCAATGCCCACAACACCGCTTGGGGAAGTCATCGCTGCTGTCCACGCGGCCAGAGACTGTTGGACGTCTCCAACCAACTAGGCCTGTCAATCCTCAACACCGGCACTCCCACTTTCGTACGGCGCGCCGCCCGGGTGCTCCTCTCTGAGATAGACGCCAGCCTGGCCACAGAAGCCTGTAATTATAGACGGGCACCGCTGCCGCACACATTTAGATCGGACCACCTGCCCTTCTGCTAAACCCTATCACAGGCAAGACCCCCAGGAGAAGGGTGTGCCATACTGTCGGCTGGAAGACCTTCTGTAAGCACTGACAGAAAGACACCGACTGCGGGACGTTCCTAGAGCTGGTAACAGACAGTGCGAGCATGGCCCCCATACGTTCGACAGCCCAAGTGCGCCAGCCAGTCCCAGACATCCAGCAGCTGGAGCTGCGAGCTGTTCGTCCCTGTGCAGAACGTGTAGCCTTGTGCACCACTTTACCTGAACGCTGGACAACGTTTCGCCGTGTGGACGCCATCTGCAGGCGTCATGCCCGGCGACGTCGAGCCAGAGCTGGCACGGCGTATGCTGCTCCATCAACCGCTCTCCCAATGAACAACGAGCTTGGCGGATTCTGACGTCACTCCTACTGGGGCCCTGTGCACAACGTCCGGTGTTGTCCGTGGTAGCTCCACATGCGCATCAGCGCGGGAGCCTTGGCGGAACACCTGGTGGACCAGTTCACCGATCGATCTCCCGTCGTGCGAGGCTCCATCGCCTCTTGGAGTTTGTGGAGGTGACCAAAATCACTATCTACCGTTAAGCGCCCGCAACTTGCTGGACACTGCCTTCACAATTGGCCTCCCCCATGAATGTACGAGACCCCGGATCTTCGTACTTCTCATTTTCTCTGTTATGCTAACTTCTCTATTTCCCACTTCCCCTTCCCCTGCAGAATGAAGCATCATTTCTACAAGAAACACTACTACTACTAGTCCTATAGGATCCGCAGGCGCACTAATAACAAGACGCGCCGTTTCCGTTGTATGCGCGCTGCCGGTGCCGATCGCGGAGGCCATGTCTAGTGCCCTGGTTGTTGAAGACGCTCCGTGGTCGGAACACCATACTACGTTTCTTACTTGAAATGCGACGCTGAGGAAACTATGCAAGAGTTTCTGTCGGCAAAATATGTAAATCTACGCGTCTCGCACTCGGCTTTCGCCGTGCAAGCATGCGCGTGAGGAATCGTGACAGCCAGCAAATCAAATACCAGAAAAATTCGGCAGATCCCACGTACCATGCAAATTCATGTTATGCGAAGCATGTGGAGGGAATGTGACTGTGTTGTAAATTTTATTGAGCGAAGCGTTTTGAAATGACGCTAAAGATATGTACAAATGTACGCACAGACGGATGTTGAACAGTCGCGTATGTTTTATATAACCAGTTGTTTACAGTTGCGTAACGATGCCAACAGCAACATGGGTATTACACACTCCAGAAGCAGTAAGCTGATATGCCGCGTTTGCGCTAGCGAGGATGGTAGCCCTGGCTAGTGCTACGAAGATAAACTTCAGTAGGTGACGCTTAAGTATACAGTTGACATTAACCCGATGTGACGCCTGTATCATAGGAGTACATATGTAATTTTTATAAAATTAGACAGCTAGCACTGCAATCACAATTCACGTTTCACCAACATTACGCCTGCACAGGGTCTTTTTCCGAAGCTGTTTAGCGACCTGGCGTGGCTCTGTGCTGGAATACTTGATTGCCACGCAGAATACTTGGGTTCGATTTCTAACCCTGATTCTTACTGTTTGCTTTGGTCGGGTCAACGCTGCCTCTGTCGGTTTTGCTTAGCCCTCTCGCATTTAAATTACCAATTTCTGTGCTCACCGCTCCTGGGTAGATAGAAACTGTCAATCACTTGTGGCTCATACCCGCATACCGCGGCCCTTGGTATACGGGTATGTGCCACACGTGTCTGGAGGAAAGGGTTTAGTTATTAATTTATTCATTTATTAAAGGTACTTTCAAGGCCCGAAGGAACACCAGAAAGGAGTGGGGAATAAAAATAAACACCACTGCAGTTAAAAGGGGACAAAAAAAAGAAAAAAAAATGTTACAAGGTATCTTGTACGGCGAGCTTGAAATCTTTTTCATCCATTACGCAGGCGATGGAGGTGGAAAGGTGGTTCCAGGCGGTACTTGTCCTCGGTACAAACGAGTCGTTACACAGTCTGGTGCGACAGGATGGCAGGTCCATCTTATAGTGACGACATAGGCTGTTTGACGACATAGGCGACGGGATTTTCACCTTATTCATGTCATGACCAGCCAAACATATTCGTTAAGCCCTGTTACCCTACCATAGTAATTTTGGTCAACACCAAGTTAAGGAGGCGATCACGAGAACGCCGAGACGTATGCTGCTAGATAGATAGATAGATAGATAGATAGATAGATAGATAGATAGATAGATAGATAGATAGATAGATAGATAGATAGATAGATAGATAGATAGATAGATAGATAGATAGATAGATAGATAGATAGATAGATAGATAGATAGATAGATAGATAGATAGATAGATAGAAACGCTCAAAGTGCCTGGAGTTCGCTCAGAAATGCTTCGCATTTAAAACGAAAATGAAGGGACACAAAGCCATCCAGAAAACCGTTAAGACAACCGAATAATTAGGTTTGTTTCTAAGGCACAACATATCTTCATTTACTATTGAGGCTAAAAAAACAAGCCAATCACGTTATAGTTGGTGAAATGAAATCATTCAATATTTCTTGGTGCAAATGGTTTTAGTGCAAGAAGTCTCACTATCCTCGACATCATGGCACCAGATGCATGAAAAAAGTATAGTGAGTATATTCCATGCAGGGCCAAAGCGGCGCCACCGCAGGGCCAAGCCGGAACTTCGTAGTGCAGAGGACTAATCGGCGAAGTCGGTGCTGCGTATAGTTTCCCATGGGCAGGACTACGTCATTTCGCGGAAAGGAGGACTGTACAGTCGCGCTCAGTATGAGTTGCAACACGCTGCCTGGGCTCAAAATGGCGCCAACATTGCAAATCGGCACCTACATAGAAAAAATTGGTGAATTAAACTCCCAGTTAGCGATACTTTCAGAACCAATTTAATGTTTGTCGGTGTCATTGTTCATGCATGGGGTCGCTTTAACCACAGCCAGCGTGTTGCAACTCATATTGAGCGCGACTGTACCTACGGAGCTGACTGGACAGACGCTGGAGAGGCGAGCGGAAAAGTGGGTGCCTGTTTACTAGCTTTTAAATAAAAAAAAATTGAGTTGAAAGTGTGGTACTCCCAACCAATGGTGGGAAATGTGCCACTCCCCAGCCAAATCTCCCCAGTGGCAGGTATACAACCCCTGCATACTGCCAGTTCTAACATATAGGGCTGAACAATGGAGGATAATGGTATAATGTGGCAACAGAAAGCACAGGACCGGGTTGATTGGCGGAACATGAAAGAGGTCTTTGCGCTGCGGTGGGCGTAGTCAGGCTGATGATGATGAATGGATGATGACAAAACAACTAGAGAACAAGTTGAGGACCAGGTAGCATGCAATGAAACATAAAATGATAGGAATAACATTTAGAGATCGGAGAACGGAATAATAGGTCAGAGAAAAAACAGGGATTGCTGATATCCTAGTTGACATCAAGCGAAAGAAATAGACCTAGGCTGGTCATGTAACGCGTAGAAGGGACAAGCACTGGACATTAAGAGAAACAGAATGGTTACCAAGCGATCGAAAACGCGGTAGAAGAAGGCCCAGGGTTAGATGGAGTGTCCAAATTAAGAAGTTCGCAGGGACAAAATGAAATCAGCTCGGATAAAATAGGGTAAAGTAGAGATCATTAGGAGAGCACTTCGTCCTGCAGTGGGTTCAAACAGGTTCAGAAATGAGGATTATTATTATGATTACGATGATGATGATTATGATGATGAAATTCGGCCCAGTAGTTCTAGCTTTCCCGTAAGGCTGCTGTGTAATCCTCGCGCTTCCGAAAGTGTCTACGGTCCGTCGACGCGGGCTCTTTTCATTACCGGCCATCATACGAAGCCGATACCGTTTCTTTCGCTGTATGCACCGTTCTACAATTAACAGATTGCGCTCGATCGTGTCTCAGAAGCAGGGGAATCTCACCCTACGCGTAACAAAGCGTTTGATGCGGAAATTGAATGGAGTTACACAAGCCCGGCCGTGGTCGGAGCCGTGTTGCAACTCATCGGACATGCGTGTCAGGAGTACGGAATCTCTCGATTCGTAGGTGTGTGTGCGTGTGCGCCATGTCGAGTACAAGCAACGACGCATTTGCTGAGTTTACAACGTTCTACAATTAACAGATCGTGTCTGATCTGGTAATTGCAGAACGGCACGTACAGCGAGAAGAGGAGCTCCGACTTCTACAACACGCATAAGAGCTAACGGCCGATGTCAGCGGACCGTATACAGACGGTTGTGAAAGCGCGTGGAATACATGACTACCTTGCAAGAAAGCTGTAACTGTAGGGGCAAATTCAGTTACCAGATTTCGTAGCAGTCCGGCAGCATGGACTACTAAGTCTGGGAACATACTTATGCAACACCAGTTAGAATAACAGAGATCTGACCTACATGGTACGTATTCATTCTAAAAAGACAGGGCCGTTGTGCGCATCTTCAGTTGTTACAAGGCGTTCGTGTTGTCCTGACTTGCTTCTTCTGTCCGTGTTTGCACGCCCTGTCTTTTTAGAAAGACCAGTTAGAAGCCTGCCATTCGTCTGACATGAGTGCAGCCGAACCACATAAGAGGAATTGATCAAGCGCGCTCGTTTTTTTATGTACAACATCATGAAACGAACAGACAATGATGCCAAGGAAAATACAGGGCCATTATTTGTAGTCTTTAACTCTAATGTGGGCAATGAGCAGGGGTGTGTGAATAGTGAATCTAAGAACCAAATTGAATGCGAATCAAATAGTGATCAGGGTTGCCGGGTTTGGCTTCTTTGCGCCAGTCTGGCTACTTTTTTTTCAGGCCGCTGGCGGCAGTAAAAAACGCCTTGTCTACTTGGCTACTTTCTAGTTACCTTAATTTTAACGGCATTGTCAATATCTCGTGGTATTTCAGCCGCTGCCGTTCGAGTACGAGATGTGAAAACATTGCGGCCAAAGCGTGCTTCCTACTCCCAAAATATAATTTTGCCATTGTATTACACAAAAGAAAAAGACTTGGATACGGGGCGGTGACTCGGGGGGAATACTGTTGCATTTTTATGAACGTATTACTGAACGCGACTTTAAACCATAATTGGATTTGAAGAGGAGATTCGAAAGCCTTCCGCGTCTAGGGCGCTCTGCACTTATTCACATTACAAATCGGACATCTGAAGAACTTCATGTGTCATTTCTTAATATTAGCTACGGAATGCGACTCCAGGAATATAAACTGCTCGCACTTCGGCATCGCGCGATAAATTAAAATTGCTACAATTTATGATTCAGACCCCACAATTGTGATTTTGCTCTCAGGCATGGCCTACTCATTTTCACTGTCGTCACACGATTGTTACTTCTAGTCCTTTTTAAGAAGCGTCGCGCAAAATTAAGAGGGTCATCTTTTTCAACAGCGTGAGAAAATTCGTCGTCCTGCGCGGAAACATTACTACAGTCTACGTTTTATGCTTTAATCTAAGCCATTATGAGTAGGAAGGGTTCTTACTGTACTTTATTACATTTCCACCAGAAAGGTGTGGCGTTTGGTCGTTTAAATGAAAACTTCGCAGCCGTTTTCGCAAACGCATGGCTACTTTTGGCTACTTTAGCTGCCCTTGACTCAAGTTCGCTACTTTTTGGCTCGTTTTCCAAAATTTTTGGCGATTTTTTGTCTTTTAGACTTGCCAACCGTTACAGTTATGGCACCGATTCGAATACGAATACACATCGAATACTGTTAGAATGGTTTTCGAATAATAATAATATCTGGGGTTTAACGCCCCAAAACCACCATATGATTACGAGAGACGCCGTAGTGGAGGGCTCCGGAAATTTCGACCATCTGGTGTTCTTTAACGTGCACTGACATCGCACGGTACACGGGCCTCTACCATTTCGCCTCCATCGAAATGCGACCGCCGCGGCCGGGATCGAACCCGCGACCTGTTTTCGAATAATGAGAGAACCATTTTCAAAGCAGTCCTCCACTGTAAGGGTAACAATTTTCTAAACAGCCCAAGAATTGCACAACATTTTATTTGAAACAGATATTCACAAACTTTAACTTAGGAATATTGCCATTACTTCTGACAGCAAAAAAAAAAATATCACGATTATTGAAACTGAAGTAACCTGGTCTACAGCAGGAACTAGAGCAAGAAATATTTTGTAACTGCAGGCTGAAACGCGGTTGTGACTAAAGTATTCAAGGTGGTACTTTGTGAACACCATTTAAATAAAACTGATGCATAAATACTAAGCCTTTCCTTGGTTAACATTATTATGAATGCCATGGTAGTGCACTGATGTCATGTTCTGTCACGTTATGTCATGTAGGGGATTGCTGGCGCTGTCACTGCACTTTTTTAGCAAAAACGCCTTCATCCTGTGATCAATATAGCGTCGAGTGTCCTTTGAGTAAGCGGGCTGCATGCATCTCGGTAATTAGGGGATTAAAACAAGAAAAGCTTCCCCCCCCGCAGTTACAATGTATGGTTCATTTGAGAATTTTTCGTCGTTGCTGAATATACGAAAAATATTCGGCATTTCGAATATGCACTATTGGATTTGAGCGCCGAATCGAACAGAACGCTATTCGATTCGTTAATCGAAATTTTCGAATTTTCGCAAAACCTCTAGTAATTGCGATATAAATGAAACGAAATTCAGGCGAACAAAAAGACAACATCCCGCTGGTAGGGATCGAACTAAAACCTTCGCATTCGAGAGTGTGACACCTTCCGAACTCTTGTGCTGAAAACAATTTGATCATGTTCAGTGCGTTTACACTTACGCAGACGCAGAATCTACAGGAAAATATTGATAGAACCACTACCACTCGATTAAACTGGATAATAAATACCCACTCCCAGCTAGAGGTGCTCGCCTCGCCATCTGAAAAACAGTACCGCGCGCATTAATGAATGAAATACGGCACGCTGTCGGCAGCGCCATCTACTTGCTATCTGGGCATACGGAGCATGACCTCCGAAACTTGAGCGGCACTCATCCCCTTACGCGCCGCCACAGATCCCGAAGGTCGTGCACGACACAAAGGGTGAGCGTGTGCTCGGCGAGATGGCGCTTCACGCAGCAAGCGCGGCCGCAAACACCGGCTGCCGGCAAGTTTCGTCGTCGTGCGAATGCGCGGTGGATCCTCGTGTCGTTGTTTAAAGACAAAAAAAGTTTCGCTTGGCAACCAACGTCATCACTGTGGCTTCCGCGGCTGCTATAAATGCCTAACAAAGTGGTAGCGCTGAGGTTTTCCGCGTGAATTCTTTTCCCCAGTGGCATTTGATTTGAACATATGTATATCAATAGGAGTACTTGATCACTGCAGCCTTACGGTGAGAGGAAATAAGTAACGTTTTGTCACTTTTGTCATGATGAACTATTCGTTTAATAGAGTTTCGCATTAAAACAGGCACCCAGAAACATCAAAGGTATTTTCATTTCTACCACAACATGACACGAGTACATGATGCACAGGCTACGCAACTGCCTGCTCATCATGCGCAGGCAGCAGCGTAGCTAGAACATTTCCGGTGGGGGGGGGGGGGGGTGGGAGAGTCGGGGTTTCAGCCATTTATTCTCTTTACGTATGTTCGTGCGCGCGCTTTATGTGGGCGCGTATATACACACATGCAAAATGGGTTTACAGGTGTGCACCTAATGCCATTGTTCGTAAAAACTTGACGGCTTCAAGCGCCCCCCCCCCCCCCCTCCCCCCGGCTTGTTTTTCTCGAGGCGGATATCGAGAGAGAGTGACCTAGACGGCACCTTGAAGGCGGTGATCATAGGTGTTGGAGGAAAGAGCCCTTCAAACGGATGCCCGTGCAGTGATTGGACGTTCCTAATTACGGCATTTCCTTAACTAGGGATATCTAGTGTACATAACGAGGCCGCCAAGCTCCCGCTTTGGCACGATTCTGTCGTCTTACAATATGTAAATAAACTTCTGTTATGTTTCTTCATCACCAATCTCTCTCTACCTCGGCTCCAACAGTCCATGGGCTAGTTCGACTTCGCTCAGCACATCGCTACACGCTGGTCGGCTCTTGCAGAAGGCCAGTCGCAACAATGGGATGCAAAAAGTATTATCGCGTGCTGTGTTCTAAAGTGAGTTTCACACAAAAACACATACTTTTGGGTTAGTAACCACAAAAAGGAGCAGCCACTATATTACATCTTGAGAGATTTTATAATCATAGTTGTTTCATTTACCATCCTTACACAAAGCTGCAAGCTAGCGTTTATATACACGCTGGAACAGCCAGTTTTTCCATTAAAGAGTCTCTCTCTCTCGATAATTGTCTACTGCCGACAGCAAGAGTAGAACATAGCTCTCACTAACAGCATGAGCGGAATGAAGTTTAACCCTTTGAGACGCTATGTACACAATTCTGTACATGATTTGTTTTTGCTCCTTGTATCAACTAGGGGCTAAGAGAGACGAGATATATTGAGCTTCGGATAGATTGAACCTGCTGCATAATAATTTGTCTTCATTTAAC
Organism: Rhipicephalus appendiculatus; assembly: GCA_030522465.1. Classification (NCBI taxonomy): domain Eukaryota; kingdom Metazoa; phylum Arthropoda; class Arachnida; order Ixodida; family Ixodidae; genus Rhipicephalus; species Rhipicephalus appendiculatus. Next base: position 22,613 of record JALIZH010014768.1, on the reverse strand, counting down.
TTCATTTCGCAGCATACTGTTGCGTATGATCACATTTTCTGAAGGCACTACCCCGTTCGACGAGTCGTTCGATGAGCCGCGTCCTGCGAGCCATGTTAAAAGTAGACTTTTTCTATGCTCTAAATGGACATAACGAAAAATGAATTTGTATTATATTTTCTACCCGAGATTTCATTCCATTTATGCCAAAATAGAGCATGGATGACTTCGGGATAAACAGATATTTAATTACAACCTAATTAGAATAATTAGTTACTATATACACATAAATGAACATATTATGACATTATTTTTGTTGCAATAGTATATTGAGTGCCTTGAAATAACGTTGTATTATTTTGACCAATTTACAGACAGTTCTTCATAGGGTTAATATTCAGAGGGAATGCGCAGGTTTCCCTTCGTATAGTATTGTGATGTATTACCGTACAGCGCTTTGCATCCGACAAAATGTTATCAGGGCCGGAAGCTTCTTGCGCCACAGCTGAGCTCTAGTACACTGGTGCCGAGGCAGATTGATCGACGCATAATATCAAGACCAGGGCGTTGGCGATCCATTGTTACTAAATTAGTTCCTTCAGCGATCACACAGCGCTCACGGATGGACGCGAACGTAATCAACTTCCATCTGGACCGAAAAATCGCAATTTAATCGCTGCTCTTTACAAACATTCGTTTTTTGTAGAACAAGAATACCTGCGGTCAGAATGTGATGATGTGTTATGTAATAAACTAGCGTCCCATTTTCTCGTCCTGCAGCTCCTGTAAAATGGCGCGTAACGTATGCACATAACATATGCACATTTTCCAGCATACCTTGAATACAATAATTTACTAACCAATTTTCAGTCCCGCTTTCCCGAAGTGTTCGTTGCCAACCGCAATTTGCATCCTTTGCAAACGACCTATTTCGGCCATTCTGACCGCGGTATTGAAGCATTGCAACGCGCGCTTAATTTTTATGCGAAATAGTGCTTCAGGCACGAGAACTGTTAGCATCTCAAGGCGCAGGCTGCGCTTCAGTATTTGTGAAGCTTCGTGAACGTTTGACATAACGCAGAAATACCCAGTGATAACGCAGAAATTTTCGGTCAGGCATGCATACAAAATGACGCTTTCCTTCAACAATCGTGTTGCCGACGGCCAACGACTGAAACTGATTTTGATAACTCTTACAGGGGCCGATCGCCGCTAACCACTCTACCGTGTGCATTGCGTGTAAGCACTTTGAGTTTTCAATTCCAGGGCACGAGTTCGCCGAATAAAGATTTCCCCCCAATAAGCATTTCGGTCGCACCTAAATCAACGCATTTAAGTGGATGGAAAATGCTTCGAAGGTACAAGATATAAATTACACGCGCACCATTTACAGTCCTCTTTAATGTAGCGTCAGCCTTATATACCTCCGGAGCTTTTAAAGATAGTTAAAAGAGAGTAGCTAGATAGTACCCCTCTAGCTTCTCCCTTAACTGTGCTATCGCCTGCACGAATGGCAGACTGAACGCTGCCCCGCGAATATTCACGTTTATGCATTTTTCACAAAATCAGTATTTCTATTACGATTTGTAAGATAAATTTTTTTGTGAATTGGTGTAGCTATTTTCGCGCTGACCATGGGCACAAACTTGCTGTACCACATTGTCCAACCAATACGCGTAACAAATCCGTAACCCCAAGACCTAAAATCCACTGGAACCACCTTCCCGGCGCTGTTGCTGCCATCCAAGGTCATCTTGGCAAGGCCGATGTATAGAATGTTCTCTAGTTTTGTGTCTTATGTTTACTGGCTTGTTCTTTGCTTTTTCTGGTTCGTTCTCTGCCACATCAACGGACGCCAGATTAAATAGGCAAAATTCTATTCAAGGTTTCATTTGATATTGCGTGATAACAACGTTCTTGTCTACATACAAGAATGCGTTACAACTGTCTTCAGTAGTGCCCGCGAGAAGCCCTTACTTTATCTGAAAATAATGTTAAAAAAAGCTGCCCTTGTGATAACGCACCATATAAACATGTCGCTATTGTTGGCCACGAAAGGATGACATTACTGCGGAATAGAGCAAAAAAAAAAAAAACACTGCAAACGGCTATAGGGCAAGCAACGTCACTACTTGCAGATATTATTGTGAATTCGCCTAAGTAAGGCACGTTGGTACGCCTCCGATCGTAACCTAATATATATTCTTCGTTACTTACCAGGAACTGTAGCGTGTCCTGGCACATGCGAGGACGCAGCATGCAGAGCAGTGGCCACGGACTCCATGGGATAATTGCACTCCGAAAACTTCGCTCATTGCGGCCGGTGTTGCGGTGCACCACTTATATCACGCACAAAAAACTGGTGTTGACACAGACGAAACGTGTGCGTCTAGCAAGAACAAAAAAAGAACAGGACGGGACACAACACATCACAAGCCCAGTTGGGACAGTCACACGCCAATAACAGTGGGCGTCGATTCTAAAATATTTGGCACACAGTGTTGCTCGCCGATAACAAGGCGCTGGACAAAACTGGTGCATGCTTTAGATTGCCTTCACTGAATTCGATAAATACAAGCTTGGAGACGGTTGCGTGGCGTCTTGTCGCTCGTGACGTCGGCTTGAGGTATTATGCTGCCGTAGCTCGTGCTTGCTATGCATGGAAACATAAGGGCTCATAGGTGGGTTAGTTGGCCCGCGAACACCGTTTTGGTGACAGCTCAGAGAACGTGCTCTGTGTTCACTCTCCCATTGTATTTCTTCGTTTTTTTTGCGTTGTTCTGTCAGAATGTGCAAGAAAACAGTTCCGCGCACAATATATGCGGCCGTTAAATATGTCTGGGCTCGCGTGGACAGCAAAGTCCAATAATAGCTAACGAACTTTCCGGCAAACTTCTGTTTGCCGGATAAAGCGACAAGCGCTTGCAGTGCCTTCTACGGCGAACGTTGCCTCTATGACATTTTATTTTGGTTTTCGAGTTAGCGTAAAGTTCTTCTAAGTTGGCAGCACCCGTGACATCGCCACTCGTAGGACGCTGCTTTCCCCCGCTCATGGCATCTGTGACGTCACGGCCGTTCCGCAAGTATTGTCGACCTAACAGACATAAATTTGCAGGGTGCACACAACAGTACGACTGGTGACCAGCAGGAGCTATCTCGCCTCCCTCGGCCCTGTAGTGGGGCTGCCCTCTAGGTGGCTCTGTGGCGCTTTAACTACAGAAGCTTTTGTGCGATGGCACCAATGCCACCTTCTTGACAGTGAACTTTCTTGGCACTTTCTTGGGTTGTGTGTGTGGCGTGTCGCTTTATTGTATAGACAAATTTTCGGCAGCAGAACGTAGCGGGGAACATCACATCATCACGTTGTTTAATTCTTTTCCCGCGTGCGGAACTCCGCGCTTTCTCGACACTCAGAAAAGCTTGCACACAAATGATCTTATGGAACTCCGCGGTTCCATAAGATCAGGGGTCATTTGACACATCCTCTTTCTAAGCTACACGTGCGACTGTCCGGGAAAAAAAAAACACAAAAAAACAACCCGCGTTCTTGTACACTGATACAATGCGATATGATATAAAATCCGTCCAATCGCCTTTCTTCCGAAACCGCCTTGTATTGCCTCTTTCAACAAAATATCTTCTCACTCTCACCTTTGGTACTTGTGCACGTAACTTGTCATTTCAGTACTGAATTCATTGAGGCGAAGATTATGAACATTGTTTTGAGATAGCCGGGCTGAGTGCAATCCGCCACCTGTGTTCTTTCTCGGTATGCCTTATTTGAAAAGCTTTATGACAGCGTCAATTCGACATCGTTGAATAAAGCATAATGTCTTCCTGAGTGAGCGATACAAATTGGGGCGTATTTCGGAAATTAGGAAATACATATTAATTACGGGAGTGAAATTGACTTTTTTAGCGTGCAGTGATCAGTGCGTATTGTCACGTGGTCGTGACGTTGAGGAAGGCAACAGCCGGCGGGTCGAATATTAAACTGTTTAATTGGCCGACCTTGTGGCCGGGAAACTGAAAGTCAAATACAGCAAGCAATGCACGCTGTGATATCGGCGAACAGAGCGTCGGCCATCGAAAAAAACTGGTCATCGTTGGAACGCGCCGTCTTATATACATCAAGCATCGAATTTTCTAGCCTTATCACTGGTCGTCACGCAAGCTCTGGAATAAGCTCGAGTGTTCGCGTCTTGCGCTCTATTTTAACAAAACGGTTCTACTATAATCGTGAAGTTTCTGGAACACTGAGGCGCGGTTTGCGCTGAGCATTGCTGAGAAACTTTGTGGTATAGTATCCATTCGCACTCAGCATGTTTCAAACGCGAACCCATATTTGGGGCACCAAGTGGTGTCAGTGCAAAGTCAATGTATGCGTTTTGACGAATCTGGGTAATTGTCGAGGGGGGGCGGCGAGATATATTTCACACATCTTGACAAAGCGTCAGTTATTCGTGGGCGCTCAGTCACTCTCACATACGTGGGCGCTCAGGCACACTCAAGTGGTTTTATAACCGCCTTTCGTTTGAGGGACCCCCAACTTATTGAAAAAAAATTGTTGGAAAATAAAGATTTGATTTGATTTGATCTGCACTACAGCTGAAGGTCGATGTAACGAATTGATGACAATGTGTGAATTATTCTGTTCAATCGTGAAGTTGGTAAAATCAAGAAGGAGATTTTTCGGCTCTTCTAAATCGAAAAATTGCAACGTAGAGATAATTGAAGGCTACCAGGCCATCGTTCTCGCCACCAATCTATTCCTGCGCATGTGCAAAGACCAGGAGGGAGGCCTGAGGGCGGCCCCTCACATGGAGCCTTATAGTATATGGCCCGGACATATATAGGGGCACTACGTCCTGGCGGTGCAGGTAAAAAAAAAAAACAGTTACGGGAAACATTCACGAACGCACGTTAGGCGGAGACGCGGGGTAAAAACGAGTTGATTGTGCGAGCAGGCCGAGTCAGAAAGTTGCAAGGAGACGATTAGTGCCATGAAGTAACGAAACCAACCACGCCACCCGTAGGACCATGCGGTACGTAAGCGCGCTCCTGAATACCGAGTCCATTGCTCCTTGCATGGGCGCGGCGTGCAGCCTCGCCAGTCAGTTAATAGGGCGCATAGGCGTTTTAATGTGATAGTGCTTGACGCACGCTTGAAGAAAAACGCGGGCCTACAATATGGAAGGAGATGACGGCTTTTACAGCGAAAGATGTCATCAGATCACAACAAGGGCGGTTTTTGGGCCGTAGTTGTCCGCTGCCGCCGGCGGTGTCCGTAACCACTATCGCGGGAAATAAGAAAAACACTAAATAGATAAAAAAAATTCCTAGCACAGGAATCTAACCCGGGCCCTCTGCGAGGAAGCCCGGCACTCTACCACTAAGCTATGCCGGTGCTTGAAACGGCGTTGCAAACTGACCCTATGCAGGCTTCATGTCGGGTAAGGAATCGCGTTAACATATGTAATGAAGTGTTTTAGAACAGTAATGTAACAGCCAGGCGCCCCACAATGCAAATTGCATAACGAGTGGGTCGTTCAATGCTTCAACCCATTGCACGCGCTTGAAACCACATCCCTGGCTACGACATAAAAAGGAAGAGAACGCGAGTGGTCTTGCACGGCAGCTATGAACTCCTGGTAGCGAAACATTTCTATTTGCGGGTTTTGTGATAAGTATACAGTTAAAACTTCATTTTACGATACCTGATTTTATGCGTTTCCCCTTATATTTTATGCATTTCCACTGATAATTCCTTGCTAGTGGTAATGAGAACTAACAGACAAAGATTCCAAGGAAAGCATAGAGGATGCTATTAGAAGTATTTGTAATGTAAATGTAATTGTAATTTACATTACAATTACTTCTCATAGCATCCCCTATGCTTTCCTTGGCATCTTTGTCTGTTAGTTCTCCTTAATACTGTGTTTAACAATACAAACGAGCCCTTATATCTACACTTCTTTCCTTGCTAGTGGTAGTTAGAATTGGACGCTGCTGCTTGTAATTCTGAAGTGCTTGAGCTTTTCAGTCTTGTCTTCCTGGAGTCTCTTTCTTGTGTTGTTTTTTGTGGGAGTAGGCTGTTGATTGTTGGTTAAAAATGGTATCGCCCAGTTGTTTGGAAGAGCTTCACCGACGTGACGAGGCGGCCGCAGCTCAGAACTTCGAAGATTTCATGAACGCTGACGCAGACGCGGACACTGACACAACAAAATTTCTGAACGGCCAGTAGATAATGCAGCTTGTTTCCAGCGCAACAGATGAGTCTGAAGATGCGAATGCTCCGGATACTGTCGAAGCTCTCGTTCTCACACCAAGCCAGGTGATGGACACGGTCCACCTTCTGAACCAGTTTGCTGGGGCACACGAGGGTACCTAGGAAGCGTTCATTTCACTGGCCAGCTGCAAGAATTGTGTGCTCCCGGTGCTCACGAAGCGCGCCCGAGCGCAAATCACGAGCTTTTTCAGTGAGCCATAAGTCTGTCGTTCTCGGGAACGAAATTGGTCGTTCTCTCAATTTTACGAAATTTCCGATTTAACGAAAAGATGTCGTTGAATCGAGGTTCAGCTGTAATCATTTCATTAACGCTAGTCGCACCGTGCAAGCTCGCAATGCTGCGCGAACCTTCGCTATTATGCTATTACATTTACAACCTCATTAACCGCGTCGGAACATCAAAACCGCAGCTCATTGTTGGGTATTTCAGTACTGCGGCTTCATTTCATGAACACCAGACTTCTTATTTTTTGTAGTTCTGCAACCGCATACTGTTATCCGTCGGATAAATATCGATATGACTCTGAAATATCTGACATAAACAAAATCGGGTTTGCCCAGAAGCTGTACGCTTCATTTATCGTCGCTACGTGAGGTATTCTTCAAATCCTACCCATTATCACAGTCTTTAGTTTACCAGTTTCTCTTCTCGTCGTTAGGCTGAACCTTCGATGCTTGGTTCGACATTTGACTCTGATTTACTCTAACGATTAACTCTGCTTAGCAACTACCTCATACCTCTGAAACCAGCATCCGCCAACATTATCAAGAGATGAGTATGTCTCCTTTTCATCACTGCACGGATGCGTTCAGATACAGTACTTTTTCAGCTCTTTTGAACTGATATGCTTTACGCGGTCCTTCAAGGTTTTTGTCAAGTGCTTATTTCTGATTGTATATTGCTAACCACTGATATTCGCGTGCAGTATATCTCTTTTTTTTTTGCGAGTAAGTAGCCTGCGCTTTTCTCCACCCATGTGGTACCCCTTCAATGCTTAATTGTAGTGAAATAAATAAATAAATAAATAAATAGGCGTGAATAATTTGCACTTCGAATGTTCCTCGGTCATGCACTACATTCTCTCCTAAAAGTGCGTGAAATTAAACGATTTTGCAGAAAACTCTCGAATATCCCGCGCAGCACCTTCAGATCGTGGGCACTCTCGCCATCTGTTGGTGGGAGGTGAAGACACTCAAAGAAATCACCATGCGCTTCTCACTAGGTGGCAGGCACGGCGTGCGGTAAAACCGCGGTGTTTTGAACTGGCGTACCATGATAACTCTGAGAACATTAGCTCAAATTATTCTTAAGAAGAAGCCATGAATAAAAAAAGTGGCCTGCCAAAATTTTGAATTTATGCTTCACTGACTGTTATTTTGTGAAAATCGATTAGTCGAGTGTGCAACGAACTGCTCGAAATGGAATGCATATAGATTTTATGTCAAGATAGGACAGAATACGGGGATAATGAAAATCACATTCATTGCACATTTCATGGTATTGGGCGCCAGGAGTTACGGAGTCGCCCTCTGCAGGGTGCACCTCTCTTGTGTGCTAGGCAGCATACGCCGGCGTGTTGCTCATAGGTTTGTCTGTCGGCGTTATATGAAAAACCACGTGGAAGCCTCTGGGCATTTCTTTGAATACTTTCGAAACGAGGGCATTTTTTACAGTAAAAATAATAACCTTGGGACAAAAGAAAGCACATAATTGTTTGCAGGCGCTATGTGTTCGCAGAAAATGTACAATAGGCGCAGAATGTGCGTGGTTGACGCAAGTGAGGAATCTCCAGACAAGCTTCTTGCGTGAAAGGCAGGCAATCCCCGCAGGCGAACTATGTGACATAAACTCGTATATTGGTCTGCCTCTACAAACATTTGAGGCTAACCAGAATGGAGCCTCTAATCAGCGATCACGTGGCCGGCGCATATATGGACATTTATAAGTGAGTATACAAGTAACCGTTGTTGCGTTCGCGTTGTCATAATGTCTTAAAAAATAATTTCTTAAAACTTCAAGAACATTGGCGCCTATGGCAATTTTTTGCTCGCCATCAGCAATATTAGTTCAATAATTTTAGTTAAGTTCTTAGACGCATAAGCGTCCGCAGGGTTCCCCTTCAAGGGGGGGGGGGGGGGCGAAGGTTCGTCGCAGCGCCCCCCCTCCCTATTATGTCACTGTATAGGGCTGACTTTGCGCCCCCCCCCCCCCCCCCCCCCCATATCGCCCCTACCTACCTATTAGGTCAGCGTATGGGGCTAGCTTTGCACCCCGCCTTCCCCCCCCCCCTCCATGCGCACGCCTATCCATAGACGTTCTAGTATAATTATTACACAAGTGGCGCCCCAGTAAGCGCGTATCGGTCTCATCATAGAGCAATTTCCCCCCGGTTTCCTTTCTTTTGTCAACTTTTACATATATTGGTTAGAGTAAGGGAACGATGAGGATCTGCGATACTTTCATTTTGCAACGTGAGTCCTGCCGCTGACTTTCCATCCCAGTGAGCTAGCCTGTATCTATAGAATCAAAACGTGCATAGACCAAAGGTTAACACCTTAGGCTTCAAGACTGCTCTTACGAAGCAGCCTACGAGGCCGAACATGCGGCAGCGTGCAATACAACAACGTTCACTGGACTAGCTCTCCAAATAACGGCAGTAGACAAGGACCTGCTCGAATTAGGAATTTCGGAAAAAAGGAGAGAAATCACTGCAACAAGCAGCTGCAAAGCAGGGTAAAAGACGTTGTAGAGACCACAATGTAAAGTTTTGAAGCGGAACATTCGCTGGCGAGTTCTCCACCAATTTCAGTGGCGAAATTATGCCTAGAACTCAAAAGGCGGGGCATATGTCCGACAAGAATACATACGGATCCATAAAAACAAATAATGTTTGGATGGACCAATTTGAGTTTGGGTGTGAATTAACCTATAATTTAGGGGTTTGAATGGATGAGACAAACATATCTACCAGCTTGCCGCGTCAGCATCAGGCCAGCGTGCAAGGGCGGGCGTCTCAGCGAGAGTTTTCTGCTATACCGTTAACATCGCAGCCCCAGGCCGAATAAGCAATCTTCCTCGCAAAAATGCTGGCTGCACGCGCGTGTTGCAGCTGATGGCTGCTCACTATTTTTAAGTTTCACAATCCAACTTTCAAGCAGTTTAAGCTCCCTGACGACACATGTGAAGACCAAACCGGGCTCCGTTGCGTAAGTCCTGCACTGCGGCACCGAAATGTGGCCTACCGTTTATAAGACGCCTTAAAAAACAGAGATTGCATATTCCAGTGATTTAAACGGGTGCTGAAGTGCACAGTAACAAAACATCGTCGTTGCAACTTGAACGCCCCCTCTACACATCACGCAGGTTACATAATCATCTGAGCTTCACCCGTATCTTTGGTAACACAAACGCGTTTAATACATCAGCACTACCACAAGCCATCCGCATGTGGAATGATCTTCCCGATGATATCGCCTCTGATAGTAACCCTAACACGTTTCGGCACACACTTGAGATGCATTTTCACGATATAGCGTTGTAAGATTTTTTTTTCCTTTTTATCGTCTACATTTCAAGCGTTTATATTGTGGCGTGTTGCGCTCTGTTTTGATGAACGTGCTGTTAATCTGCTTTTTTTTGTACTGTTGAATTATATATGATGACTGATTGCTCTGTTAATTTGGTTAAGAAGTATTTTTGTTCTTATTATTATTAACATGCACTGTAGCGTTGTTCCTTATGAGTTTACTTGTGATTTCACTGTAACCCCCCCTTACTCAATGCCTTCGGGCCTGTAAGGTATTTTTCAATAAATAAATAAATAAAAAAGTGCACTGGCGATACGGGAAGACTTTCCGATTTCATCAGAATATGAGCACAAGCGGCATTATAAAATTTTGTTTTCGGTGCGCGTTGGTGCCCCCATGCAGGTGACGCTGCCGTTTATCCTACCAAGCACGTCACGCCGACGGTGGCACCAGCTCTTCCAGTGCTGGCCCTCGCGCCCAATATTCTAGCACGTGTATCTGAACTTATTTCGGTTCATTTACCTCACGTATGTTATTTTCTGTGGATCATTGCCTTCAACTCCAGAATTAGAGCGTTCGCTGTAATGAAATGAAGCAACGTGATGGGCAACACCGTATGGAATGGAGCATTGTGAACCAGTATGCCATGTCTCCGCTACATAACTAGTCAATCGACAGCTTATGCGTAAACTTCCTGTCGAGGGGAACATTTCCAAAATATCAACGCGGATATCGTATATTTATAATTGTCACAGTGAATGCGTATAACAATACCGTTGAATAAATAATTCTGAAATTAATCACTTGCACTGACATTGGAATGAGCCGCGACACTCTCACCATTTCCACAGCGCGCCAAGCTTTTCAAAATGCTTGCTTGCACGTGCGAGTTGCTGCGACATTGTTAATGTTGTTCCTCGCGTCTGGTGAAGCATGCTCCTGGGGCGTTGTGGTGATAGTATCGGGCTGCGGCATTAGGAGCCGAAAGCCCAAATTCTGCTGTGTGATAATCGCTCTTCCTATTTAGAACCTGCACGTTTGCACAGCTCTTACTTTTCTGGTGAGCGTGAGTGTGCGCATGAGTATGACGTCCATTCCTGTCGCAGAAAAATTTGAAATTGTTTAATATTATCACGCAGGCGCTGACGCTAGTACTTAATGGCGTCAAACATCAGCCAGAAGTAAGCACATCTGCAATGGAAGCGCAAGGCACTCTCATGTTTGAACGCCGTATGCTAGGCAGTCAAAGATAGATACAGCATGCCAGCGTTATCTCCGCGAGCATGTGTTCAGGAAAGGGGTGCGCAGATCGTCGTCATATCGACGGTTGCGCGACATTATAAAAGCTTGCAAGGGTACGCCATTATCGGGTATGGCAAACGATATCGTAATGCGCGCCTAGCACTTTTTCAAGTGCTTACCCTAAGAATTGAGGTGGCACATATATGCCATTGTGGGGTGGATACGTGCCTTTTCTACACTATAGGCAAATCATCCGAAGGAGAACCAACGTGATATAGGGCGCCGTATCTTTCACAGTATCTCAAGCTGTATGAAATATTTTTAGAAAGCATTCTTCAAAATTTCTGTCGTTGGCTCTTCCGCTGGGGGGGCTTAAAGCACTGATGACGTCAATCGTGAAACCACTTTACTTGAGAAATTCTATTCAGGCCTTTGCACCTAAGCCGTAGCTGCGCCCCCAGCATCTGGGTGCCATCCGCCACAAGATCTAGAGTGACAGGCCGCAACATCAAGGAAGCCTAATTTGGCTGCTGACTAGTAGCCAGTTTGACGACAAGCAGATCTCGCAAGAATGGAACCCAACCGAAGGCAGTGCTTCTGCATGTTCTGTCCGGAGTGCAAGAAGATTGCTAGCGCTAAGGTTCGACTATGGCTGCAGCAGCAGCTGGTCCCGACTGAGGTCGAGCAGCAGAAGCGGGAGTCCGATGCAGCCGGAGAAGCGAGCTTTTCTGGCGCTCCTATTCTGGCGGCTAAATGCTCGGCAGCCGCAGACGAGGCGCATGCTTACGCCCATCGCCTTCTCGAATGTAAAATTGACAGCATCGAGTCGGCAGACAGCGGCTCAAGAACAGACATGTCCATCGTGTGCTGCAGCCGCAGCAGTTCCGGAGGTTCAATTTCACAGGAGGGGGAGTCCAGCTCACAGGCGGTTGGCGAAGCCGTACCAGTGGATCCACAAGCAGGCCCGTCCAAAACCACCGATTCTGAAAGCATTGAGCCGGTAAGTGCTTTTAGAATGGGCTATGAATTTTTGGCCTGCAAACCCACCGCGCCGTCGGTACTGGGATTGATGGAGTGAAGTACTGTACCATGTGGGCCATTGAGTGTGTTTATATAGGGTACATCTCATCTAATTATGAGGGCACGCGGTGTCATTCAAGAACTTTTCTGTTTAGCTGGGTTCGCTTCCCGAAGGCCTTTGTCAGACGTTGCTATGTTATCTTTGCTACTCGCCTTTCGGGGCAATGTTTTCCTGCCTAGAGGATGCTATGTATGGTTTTCCCTAGTTCTCGCTGGATATTGCAACAGGCTGACTGCGTAGACGCACGTTTCACAGGAAAAATCTTTGTAAAAAATCTACGCGGCAGAGGAGAATGGTGTTTTAGAGTTTTTTTTCCGCAGAAGGTTCCGCACTGTTAACACGTTTATTCTTATCAATTACGCTGGGAATTGCGCAAACGCCTGCAATTGGCTGATTCTTTGAATCGGCCGCTACTAACCAACACATAGGTGTATGGACTAGGGCGATGGTGAACACAGTGTCCGCTGTCGCATACACGCATTCCAGCATTTAGTTTCGTTCATATGTCTTGTGGTCCAGTCAGGTATCATTTCAACTTTTGTGAGAGGAAAACAGGTCTACGTTTTCCGCCTCTAGCACGCCCGTGTCTTTGTACCTCGAATCAGCAGCGTGCCGCGAAATCCGGTCAGCAACTACAACAGTTGGCGCTGCGACACTCACTCCAGGCTGCATAGACTGGACAGAATTGTGAACCTGTTAAAACCGCACCAAACTTCATCTGGATTCACATGTGAGCCGCCGGTCAAGCTGTTGATGGGATAAATGACACCGCTACCACGTGCCTCATAGCATTGCTGCACATAACACGAGGGAGCGCAGTCGTGGACACACGTGCACGCATACGTATTCTCAAAGGGGTACAAATAGCACAAACTTGAAAGAGAAAGACTCGAGAAAAGAAGTAGAAGGGAGCAGACAGGTCCAGCGCTAAACTTCAGCTGTTTATGAAAGAACACGCCACCAGATTACAACTATATGCGCATGCGTGCATGAAAATCTGCAAACAGTGGTCACACTCGCATATCAAAGAGTTGCATCTCATTTTGGAAAAGTGAAAGAGACGTATCACTGATGCAACAGGTGCCTTTCCAAAATGAGATGTAGCTCTTTAGTATGCGAGTGCGACCACTGTATGCCGATTTTGATGCACGCATGCGCAGATAGTTGTAATCTGGTCGCTTGTTTTATCAAATAAACAGGTCGACGTTCAGCGCCCGACCTTTATGCTCCCTCCTACTTCTTTTCTGGAATATTTCTTTTCCAAGTTTGCGCTATTATGTACCCTTGTGATGTTAACCAACTCGCCCAACGACAAATCTTACTCATACGTATGCTGCCGCTCGAAGCACATGGCAGCATATTCAAGCCCGAGCGCACATATACGGCTTGTAGCAGATACATGAGCTTGCGCCGTGGCTCCGAAGCTCTTGAGCTGCGCCGCAGCATCTGCGCATGCATAATTTCGTGAATGTGAGTTTGCTTGCCCCGACGTGTGCAAGTGAAATCACCCTCATGCCTGAAATTGCTACACGCGTGTTTGGCCTCAAAAGCCATCCTCTATTTCTATACCCATGTTCTACTGTCAACAAAAAGCCACCTTTTGCTTGAAAGAGCGCACCTTTCGGCATGTTGGTAAGTCAAGTGTGCTTAATAGCACACACGATGAACAAGGACAAAGTGGATACTATCACTGTGTCTGCGTCGTTCCTTACAGTCCTTGTTTTGATTCGTGCGTTGTCCTTCGCCACTAGCGAGAGTTATGCGGTCGTATTCTTAACGAGTTAAAAAAGAAAGAAAAACTTGCCCGGTAAACGTAACTCTGGCTTTGATTCATAAAGACTGTATAGAAGGCAGTCACTTAACAATAATAATAATGTCGCCTGCTACACTTGTACTGTTATGAGCAAGTGCTGTGCCGTAATACAATGGTTTTTTTTTTGACATTCCTTATTTCAGCCCCGTGATGGTCCATGAAGAATTTCAGGAACATCGACTAAAAGGCTTTGATGAGCGTTGGCTGCACCACTGCTGTATTAATGTACTGGTGTGTCGTGCGCCAAAGCCCAGAGGGACTAAACTGGGGAGTAGTACATGCATATATGATACGCAATGAATAAATAAAACACACTGATTCAAAATAAGTTTGTCAGATGCAAATATCTTTCTACTTAATATTAGTTGTAGTGCCGTCACAAACGGACAGGAAACTGAAGACATTCCCGTATATAAACGTTAACGTTAGTGTTTACTGGATCAGCGGGAAGGTGGTTACAAAGTATACGAGTGGCAGAAAAAAGAGGGTTGAAAGAGTGCTTTGAGTTACACAAGGATATCCCAACCTTACGCCAATGGTAAACAAGGTGTGACACATGACGCACTCTTGTGAAGCATTATCTTTGGAACGAAGGTTGTCAAAAAGCACTAGGCGTGTATTTTTACACAGAAAACACACAAATCAACACGGCGATTCAAGTAAACGAACGTAAGGCTCGCAGCTGTGCGATTAGAAAACGCCAGGTGAACAAAGGTATTTTAGTCACGTTTTGAGATCGTTCGTAGGTAATTGAATGCAGTATCACACAATGAAGTTGCACGATTCCTGGTCTATTAGTTTTGTAGAGTAGTCTCTTTAGGACAAATGTTGCCGAAAAAAAAAAACTGAGGCTTGGGTAGCCTAAAGTGCGTTTGCGTTCAATAAAGTAATGACAGTGAAGTGACCAGATTATATAAACACTGATGTACTTGTGAAATTTAACTGTTCCTACGAGAACACTGTGTACCGAAAGTAGACTGACGGAGAAAACCGACGGACAGGTTCGCCACATTTAAACATTCTTTTTTGGATTTAGTAGCAACAGTTAGGTGTTGCGTCCAGTTCGAGACAACCTTGTTTTCGAAGGTTGTCTAGAAAAACAGTGGTTTCAATGGTTGGTTCCAAAGATACTGTCGGTGAACAAGTGCGCCGTAGAGGGCAGCGCAGCCAGAGCCGGTAACATAAATGACCAAAATGATAGGCTCCCGGGAACGACCATGGGAATATCATGGAATGCATACATCGCTCACAGAAAGTTCCAAAGTTATACTCGCTGCCATAGGCGTGTGAAGTGTTCTCCGTTAGGGGGGGGCGAAGCCTTATCTCTATGCCACTACCCCCCCCCCCCTCCGTTATTCGAGTCCAAAGGACATGCTTCGCAATAGATGAAAAAGAAAATGAAGCAGTGGACGTGCTCCTCACTAGAGTGTACTAGAAGCATTTCAGTGGGTCCAACGACGGGTTCAAAGTGAGGCGCCGGAAGTGGACAGAAAAATTGGGTGACCCTTAAGCTTCGCCTTTAGCAGTTGAATGCGATAGCGATATCCTGCCCGAGTGCTTACTTCAACCACGTAGTGCATACTTGCTATGCACCCACTACGTGGTGTCAAGGAAATACACGCAGTAAGGCATAGGTCGGCAAAACATGTGG
This sequence comes from Rhipicephalus appendiculatus, assembly GCA_030522465.1. Taxonomy (NCBI): domain Eukaryota; kingdom Metazoa; phylum Arthropoda; class Arachnida; order Ixodida; family Ixodidae; genus Rhipicephalus; species Rhipicephalus appendiculatus. The sequence goes on along the minus strand of JALIZH010014768.1, from coordinate 7,030 downwards.
AGCTCACTCATACTCACTCATGAAACATGTTTTGCCCTTGGGACTCACTAGCACTCAGATTCATCAAACTTTTCCTCAACCGGACTCACTCGGACTCAGACTCACCGAAAAGTTTTTCCAGCTGGATTCGCTAAGACTCCCGACTCACGGCTCCATCTGAGTCTGAGTGAGCCTACTCACGAGTCCATTAGCGTACAATTGGCTTCTTCGAACTTGGTGTAAATGCTCTTTAACACCAATATCTCGCGTAATCGGTGCTGTACTTGGCGCCTTTTCACCTCGTACCTTATTAGTGGTTGCAATCCAGTAAGGACTTTTTTTGAAAGACATAGCTCACATGAAATATTTTTATCGAAAATTCCCGGGAAAGAGTTTTCAAGGTCGGGGGGGGGGGGGGGAGGGGGGGGGGGGAGTCACGGCATCCCTTCTATACTCCGTAAGTCACGCCCCTGATCAATAAATATTGAGCTGGCGTATGAACGCTGGTGCTTTGATGTATGCGTGAGTCGGTGTGAGTATGAACGTGAACCTACGTCAGGCTGATAGTAAAGCTAAGTTGCGTAAGCAGAACTGTAGATCGGCAAAAACGTGTAGAGCTCACTCAGGCTCACTCAAGAAATACATTTTGAGCTTAGGGATCCACTCGGACTTGTAGTGTCAGGTGTCATCTCAGTGCATCGGTGTGCTTACAAGCGCCATCTCTGACGCGCGACAGAAACAGCGGACGGCCTCGAAGATGCCCTACGGTTGCCATGCGCCGGAGGGTACGCGGAGAGAGGGACACTCACGAGTTCGGGTCTCAGGCGGCACGGGCTTCAAGGGTTTCAAGTATCCAGGAGGCGCGTGATCTACTTGGGGGGCATTGGACGCTCGACTCGCATCGCGGTACGACGCATATAGGGCGTTGCCCAGTCATGTAGCGCTAGAGCTTCAAATAAACCAGTTTTATTATTCAACTCATCAGCGCATCACTTTAGAACAGGACTCAGATTCACCACAATTTTCCTCAACTGGACTCACTCGGACTCAAACTCTCCAAAATATTACTCACCCGGGCTCACTCAGACTCAGACTCACGGCTCCGATCTGAGTCTGAGTGAGTCGACTCATGAGTGAGTTTGCCGACCTATCCAGTAAGGTGTGTTCCTTTTGTAATGGTTGTGCGGCTTTAAACGCCTGGGTGATTTTCATGTTTTTTCCGGCAGTCGTCAGCTTGCAGAACAGCCCAACGAAACGACCATCAGGCAATCATGGAAACGCGATTGAGAAATTCAGTTTTTTCTCGAAGACACAATTGTGCTGAAAATGTGCAATTCCTGATATCGACCTTACGCGCTGTCCACACTCACAGATATAGAGGGAGCACAGGAAGAGCAGGCCAACCATATCACTCCCGCGAAAGCTTTTTAACTCCGTGGGGTAGTAGTGCAGAGTTAGCCGCGGAGCTTATTCTTTCCTTGAAGGCAGAGTGAAAGAGACTCCGAACTCTCTCCTACTCAGTTGGAGTTCCCAATGCATGAAACTCCCGTGTCGGCGTAGCATGATCAGGGTCGCAAACTCCGTCTCAGGCAGACGGAGTACAAATTAGCGCGAGCTTCTGGCCGACGACGCACAGCGATATATTACTTTCTCGTAACTGTAAGCCACTGAGCGTAGGTGCCACAGATGTCACTTTATGTGCAAGTAATAAAAAATTCAACGATACCTTCTGAACTCTTCACCGAATACGGATCACGGACATTCAAGCAATCTTGCCCGTTTGTTTTCTTGAGTTAAGAAGGCAAACGGCTTTTTCTGAGTTAAGAAGGCAAACAGATATTTTTCTGAGTAAAAGCCCACAAACAAGATTCGCCGTTTAGGGCTATTATTTCAGAGAGAGGAACATGGCAGCACGAAGTGTCGGGTTACCTACAAACACAACTTGCGTCCATGATTGTCCGTGATCCGTATTCGGTGAAGAGTTCAGAAGGTATCGTTAAATTTCTCAAGGATCATAATCCTGGTTCCTGTGCCGCTTTTAGCATAGATATTCAGGATATGTTTTATTCCATACCTCACAATGAAATCATGCGGGGGGTTAAGGCTTGTATTGATGAAGATAATGACGAGGTTATTTTCATTGACAGTTGTGGTACTTCTCTGGAAAGGTTTTTGGAAATGTTGTCGTTTTATTTATGTTTGTTGAATGAAAAGGGAACTTTTTTGCTCAGAAGTCAGGAATCTATATTGGGTCGAGGGTGGCCCCAATCCTATGCCATATTTTCCTTAGCAGCGTTGATAAAGCGATCGCCCACAGCTTAGGTAGTCTCGCCGTACGAGTCTTCCGATATGTTGACGATTTTTCGGTCATCACCGAACGCGACAGTCAGCAGAACAGGGTAGTAATATTCTAAGGACTTTTAAGGCATGCGGTATGGGATTGAAGTTTACTTGTGAGCTACCCGTTGACGCAGAACTCCAGTTCCTAGACATTAAAATCAGATTTAAGAAGGGCCACTTGTGCTGGTTATATAAGCCATGCTCTGTAAAGACGATTTTGAACTTTTCGTCTGGCCATTCTAAGACGGTGAAATCCGGTATCGTGTATGCGGCTCTGCGCGCCGTGCTCCAAGAAACGTGTATGCATTCCCTAAAAGAAAGTTTCCTGAGCAAGATAGAAAAATGGCATATGGCCGGCTATCCGGAAACGGAAATCGTGAGAGCCTGCCATAATCTGATCAAGTGGGTTAAGGGTGCCATTAAGGAAAAAAAAACACAACAGAGCAATTGTGCAAGGAAAATAGGCGGGTGATTGTACCTTATGTACATAAGTTTTCGCACTGCCAAAGAATATGGGAAACAGATATGGGGTGCGCGTGGCCTTGTCCGCCCCTAATAAACTTGCGGCTATCTGCTCACGTTTGCATAAGAAACTATCGGGTGTTGGTAAGGCTTGTAATTCATGTTCCGAGTAGCAGAAAGATAGATACATTAGATCCAAGTAAAGTGTTGTGTACAGGTTGCCGTTGTCGTGCGGGCATGTTTATATTTTGGCCAAACCGGAAGATGTGTAAATATTAGATTGAGAGAGCAATTGTCATCGGTGAGGGCTGCAGGCGGTTTGCACCTGCCTTCACACTGCAGAGAATGTGGTTGCGAACCGAATGGCCGGGGGAAACATAGTGTTTGTTCCGACATAAGCATCAAAACACGAGGGAGATAATGGAGGCTTTGTTCATCGATAGAGAACGTGAAAAAATGGTAGAGGCCCGTGTACTGTGCGATGTCAGTGCACGTTAAAGAACACCAGACAGTCGAAATTTCCGGAGCCCTCCACTACGGCGTCTCTCATAATCATATAGGGGTTTTGGGACGTTAAACCCCAGATATTATTATTAGAGAACGTGAAAGGTGTATAAGCCATCCGCCTGTTGCCCTTAGCAAAAAGGAGATGCAATTTCATATTTGTAACTTGTCTTCACTGGCGGTTGGATTAGGTAGCGTCACACGTGTGTTTGTTGAGTTGGTCTTGTTTTGTATATATGTTTTTTGATGCACGTAGCCGTTCCACATGCCCTGAGTAATTTTGGTTATCACCTGAATGACTCTGCTGCACACACGCAGTTGCTATGTCGATAGCCGGTTGGTCTCTGTATTTATTCGTGCCCTACCTTCTAATAAACTTTAGTTGAGAGCCAGCGCTCGTGTCGTCAGATCCTTGGTCCACGTCCTCGTCTTTTCTTGCGCTGTAAGCGGATCGAACATGAGCGCGGAACAGCGGCAACATCTAACGCATCTTCAGAACTTAGTTCACGACACAAACTGATCGCCACTGGAGTAAGGTAGACGCTAAAAGCATTAGTGCGATAAACGAAAAAAAAAAGGAAAACCGTGCAAAAAAAAAAAGGCAGCTTTCGTCACCAGGACTCGAACCTACCACCTTCATATTCTCGGATGAATACTATACCACTAGGCCACGCTTTTCTTTTCTTTCTTTCTGGGGTCTGACTCGTTTTGTACAATTAAAAACACTAAACTAACAATATACACAGAAGAAACTCATATTATGTACGTTATCGCCATACGTTGAATAATAACAAAAAATAATTACTAATTATAATGATTACGCCACTGTGCAACAAGCGCTGCCATTGTAAGAAGACTAGTTAAAACGGAGAAAACCGTTCCGGCTTAATTTTCACGGGTCGCATACAGAGGACAGATGAAATCTTCTTTTTGAACTGAATATATCGTCGTCATAAGATACACAATGTGCAGCCGACCACGAATGACATTGAAGGACGTGTCTTTTCTCGAGCAAGCGGCGACATGCCAGTACAGCGGCCGTGCGAATGTATACTGGTTTGCAGCTTTATCGATACCTGCAACTACATAACCTCTTCAACTCGCCCAAAACCAAACTGAATGCGCAAGAAAGTATGCCATCCCGTTAGTTCAACAATGGGTACTAAATGACATGTTTGTTGCAGCGAAGTCCAGGCGAGTGCGGCCGGCTGCTTTCGGTGGCTGCCCGGGCGCGTTTGCTGAAAGCACCTCGCAAGGATGCTCATCGCTTCTTGTACAAAAAAACACAGCACTCAAGAAAAAATGGTTCATTCAGGTTAACCAATACCACAGCTTTACTGTACAATTATTGTTAGTCGTCGGAATTGCGTACCCTTAATTCCAGAAGCGCCGATGGTATGTACGTACACACGGACTCGGCTGGTACACTAGGCCTGCCTTCGCTGAGAGTCGTACAGGTCATATTGAATGAGACCGAAGGTTGAAGTATGCGCATCGTAGCGTCGAGAGCTTTTCACTGTTACAATAAAATCCAGCCGAATTAAACGAAAGTACGAGAATCGCCAGAGGTGCGTTTGCGTTGTGGATTATGTCGAGCGACGTTGTTTTTCTGGCGTACATGCCATGCTGCCCTGGCACCACACGTTGGATCGGACGTCAGATCGTAACGCGGTATAGTATTCATCACCCACCCCTTTTTGCAGATCATCGCAACTGTATATTCCTAAGCGCGTAGTTAAAACTCTGACTCGGGCCATGAGCGGCTGTACGGCATTGAGCCGATTTGATGCAGTCCCAGCTGATATTGAGAATGTACTAATAAAATCGGTGTTGAATATTCTGCAGTTTTATAGTAAAAGGTCGACGTGCCAACAGCACCGCTAGAGATCACCAGATATTTACGAGTGCTCCGGAGCATATTTGCTGTTTAAATACATGTAAGAAAGGTGTTGTCATTGCCACTGGAAGGGGTGCAAAACATTACGGATATATATATACCGTTTACCGCGAAAATGGTTGTAGCAGCAGCGTTATATGTTCAGTGTGGCTGCGTCATGTGTATTATGTGTGTGCATATCAGTTCTATGTATGTGAGGTGAGCGTCCGTCATTCTCAGTATGTTCATTGCTAGAATATACAAAACGCGCGACGGTATTCTTTTTCTTTTTTTAGGGGCGAAGCTCCTTAGGGTGTGGGTCTGTCCCTCCTCTGTAGTATGTAGTAATAGTAGTAGTAGTAGGTAACCACGTATAGTGGGATGTATCCACTCCACGTGATATAGATGACGATGACGCTGATGACTATGAAGTATAAGCGCGTTCCAGAGTACACATTCTCTTTCTGCCATGGATGAAAACGATCGTGAACGCGCTCTCGCCCTCGAAAGGCAAAACGGCAACGCCGACAACAAACGTTCCCCTGAGCTTAACGTCATATATGAGGACCCCCGCCTTTGTGTGTCAGGTCTTTGTATGATGATGGAGTGGGCAAAATTTACGGGGATTGACGGTTTACCAGATTACCTCCGGAGCTTCGCCCACTCATCATCATTCACTTCGTTGATATGGCGTGATTTTTTTTAAACTTTAGTCCAAGAAGCAAGAGTGATTCTACACTTGGAGGGAGTTTATGCGCTCTAGCCGACCAGCATTGTAAACCTCAGTGAGGAAGTAATGTTATTCCCGCCTAGAGTGTCTGTACTCCATTTTATAAAAGTGAATTTACTCTGGTGAGATAGCTTGTTCACTCTCGTTCAGCCAGAGTACCAGAACTCTGTCGAGAGGGCGCGCCCTACTCTGTGCAGCAGAGAGTTCCCAGCACTCCTGAAAAGTGAGTGAAATATGGGGCATGCGTTCACTCCTGCGAAGAGAGTTGCCAGCACTCTCTTGGCGCTGTGAGTGCAGTAGATCACTTTTAGTCCGCCAAGACGAAATATTGCAATGTAGCATCCATAGCAAGTGTGCTGCTTCCCTATTGTTTTTCGCATAGCCAGTAGAATGCTTGCAGTTCAGTTCACATTAGGCAAGCATGAACATGTAGCCTTGCATTCACGACACTCGCTTTCGAACCGCCGACACCCGGGTGCATACCCCAGCCCCGGAAAAGAAAAAAAAATATTTTGTTTTAGTTATTTGGTGCGCGCGCGGCAGCTGTAGGAGAGGAGAATGTTTCTGTTGTTTGGAAAACCACCAAATCACAGGTTGTAAGTACAGCGCCCGTGGTGTCTACTATATGTCTTTGTCCGTGTGTTCCTTAGCGCTGCCCAAACAAGTTCAGTCAATAAAAGATTCGCTTGCAAATAGGTCTTTATTACAATTCTAAAATCAATATAATTTCGCTGTATTTGTTTTGCGCTAATACAAGTGCTTACCTTCTGCTTAACTAAACTTACCAGAATTAAAATTTGGGCGTGTTTGTAGGCAAACTGTAGGCATCAAAATAACCTTAATATGACAATCTATATAGGGCACACCAACGGAAGGCGTTTGAAACCACCGGAAAGGCGTCAGGTGATATTCGATGCCGTATGAATTAAGTAATGGTATGAGTCACATTTTAACATGCTGCAAAGACGCTACGCATTGAAAATAGAGCACGCGATGCTACATAATTTACGACATAGTACTGCTGCGGCTACACCTCGATGTCTGATGTGATTAATCCCGCTATCATAAGTTGAATGAACTTCAGCTACTCGGCTGCACAGTGATTTTTAAAGAATTTACCCGATGTGAAGGGCACCAGT